>JAVQJD010094117.1:0-36431 GCA_036023655.1 Nannoperca australis | reverse complement strand
CCCCCCCCCCCCCCCCCCCCCCCGCGCGAGGGGTAGGATTAGTTAGTTAAATCGAACATGACTGTTGTGCATTTACCATAAATGACAACCACAAGATTTGACCACTTTTTCTTCTTTTTAATGACAAATTGGAACCAGGCGGAGCATTATTGTCAACATTTGACGGCTTGTTTGCTCACTTCAATTCAATTCAACCTTGCTTTAACAATCGCAACTGCTGCTGCCATTTTAATAAGTTTGTGGTCTCTCCCCTTCTGACACATAGTTAAGATGGCGACCGATTTAGGGTGAGAGGTGTGCAGCGTTCCACGTGTATTTACTGCACTGCATTATCAGCAAACTGAGACACAGCACAAGACTTTTTGGTTTGTGATTGCATGATTTGAATGGACTTTTTCATATTTTTTTGTCGCCATAGTGTGACATCTGTCCTCAGGGTATAGGGTGATATCACAAGCCTGGTTCCAGACCTCTGATTGGCCGCCCATATCTCTGATTTATCAGAAACTTTACTCTGTCATGACATACTTATATAATTTTACAGTATACTGTAAGATTTTATCGCCTAACCATTTTCCCGGTCATAGCTATTGATTGTGCGTGTGTGGTCATGCGTAGTCTGTAAGTGTCTAGATGAGTGTAAAATGGGGCTGTTAAGTGGACTAAAAAAAGCTTTCCAGTGGGCCTCACTCTGGTTTTAGTTCTGTCCCAAAGCACAAAGTAATGGAGCATGACAGCTCCCTGGTTCCCTGATGACCTCTGACCCCAATCACAGTGGTGTGGGACCCTACCTTACCATACCCTACTCACACAGACTCTCACACACACACACACACACACACACACACACACACCTCAGCACATTGTTTCAACAGATTAGAGGAGATTGCCGGAAAACTCTGTCAGACGTGCAGCTTGTGTGCACAGCAGAAAGAGTTAGAGACGAGTGGGAAGAAAAGTTCCCACTTCCTGTCAGTCTGCCTGTCTCTTGTTTTCTCACTGACTGCTCTCTCATGTTAAAATGTAATGTGCTGGTAAATAAATGGCATGACTGGATTCATCCACAAGT
Source organism: Nannoperca australis (assembly GCA_036023655.1). NCBI lineage: Eukaryota > Metazoa > Chordata > Actinopteri > Centrarchiformes > Percichthyidae > Nannoperca > Nannoperca australis. The sequence continues at coordinate 35,362 of JAVQJD010094117.1, read as the reverse complement.
TAACTTTGCCCATGAAGTTGCATGTCTCCCAAATATTACTGCTGAAAAGCAGAACAAATCTTATTTCTCTAATTCTGACATCTCTTTTCTGGTTTTCCTGTCAGGGAGAGAATTGAATATGATGATGATTACGAAACATGGCCTAAAATGATACCAAAAACCAGAGTAGACTAGGAAGAAACAGTATGAGCAAGTCTCTTATAATTAAGCAGAATTATAATTCGTAATAAACTAGAAAAATCCAGCTTGTGGGTGAGTTCTCAGTTGCAGTGCTATGATTGTGTCCTTCACTTTTAATATAATTTCTGTTTTTTGTTCATTTCTGTTCAGCCTTCAATACTCAGAAGCTGATACAATTCAGTCAGAACTCAAATGTCCTGAAGGTCGATGCACGAGCAGTTCAGATCACATCAGCTGCTGCAGTAAAATAAAGTCAAAAAACGTATCAAAGATGTTTACACTTTGTTTGCATGCATGTGTCTTCTGACAAGGGGTCATGGGCTGTGATTTGGGCGGCACTGTAGTAACACGACTCTTACTCATCATTAACATCAGCAACACACACACACACACACACTTACATCTGTCTGTCCGTCTCCTGTGGTTAGTGTCAGTGATTATCAGTGTGTGTGGCTGCGAGACGCTTCAAATACATGACAGAATCCCATCCAAGCAGAAAAAAGGCCACCACACTCGTATGTACATGCACAGGCACAAAAAACATGTGTGTGTGTGTGTGTGTGTGTGATGCAGATGTCCAGTGACAGGTCGCCGCTGGGCGTCATCTGGAGGCAGCTGCCTAGGGGACAGAGGGCAGCACACACATGCACATTCACTCATATGTATGTCATCATGTATAATTTGATTTGTTGCCACCAACATTTTTTATGGTACATTTGCAGCAAATTCTCAGTGACATAAAACATATTTAACCTCAATGACAGAACCAAAGAGGAGATCTGCTGTTAAACTGTTAACATATTGAATTGTTTTCAACACATACAATAAACCAAATGCTGATTAGAAAACGTCATTGGAAGTATTTTACAAGCACAGAGATAATTGACTTTGTATGTAACTGCACAGGGTGTCCAGAAGTGCAAATAGCCCCTAGTTTACTGTATTTTTGGTTACATCCATTTTAATTACATTTAGCAGTAACACAAACATCACAGGTATGAAAGACAACTTCTGCACGCTACTGTTGATGCAGTAGTATAGTGTGTCCACCAGCAATACAGTCAAAACTTAAACAGTGCAAAGTGATAAATATTATCAGGCCAACAGTCCAAAACAAACAAACCAAAGAACCTGTTCCAGTGCATGATTTCATTTTGTTAAAATTCTCAACTGTATTCCCTTTATTCTGTATTTAGTCTGTTGTGAGTGTTTTAATGTTTCCGGAGACAGGGATACAGTCAGACTGCACATCACATACACGCAGCCATTGTAGTTTGTCTCTTTCACCTGCTTCACCTTTGATCCACTCATCCATCCTGATCTGTCTTTACTGTCACTTTACCCCCCCGCTATGTGCACCTATCCACTTCTCCAGTACACCCTCCACTCCCCCACACACACACACACACACACACACACACACACACACACACACACCTCCTCCTGCAGTTGTATCCAAAAGAGAGGAGGAGGTGAAAAGGGCGATGAGGTAAGTGGAGTGGGGTGTGTGGGGGGGTGGAATGGGGTGAGCAGGAGAAACCACCGACCCCCGTGGAGAGCACTGCTCCATTCCCACACCACAGGTGACTGCCCTCCATCTCTCCCTGCATCCCTCTTTTTTCTTCTCTCCAGTCTTCCCTCCTTCACCCCTCTCAGCCCAGCACCCCTCTGTCTTCTTCTTAAAGGAACAGTTAAGAACAAAATAAAAAAATGCATAACTAAACCCCCCCACCCGCAAACCCCTGAAAGTAAAAAAATAATTTACAGTAAATGTACAATATCTGACTAACTTTAACAAGCCTGGTTAAAGTTAGGATCAGGGCTGTTCCTCATGCTGCACATGCAGAACTCTGATGGACTCCTGTTGCACCAGAGTTAGTTGTAGCAGAGATTTGACTGTAATAATTGTATCCTGACGACGTTTCTACAGAGAAAATAATACATCAAACTATTTGTTGAATCTCTTCATCCATCTTTTCTTACACTTCACTTCATCGATATTTCCAGTTAGATCATTTACTTTTACAAGCTCTTATTTGGGAGTGAAACGTTTTACACCAATAAACAAAACTGCAACTGCCATGGGCATGTCAAATGATCAATTATTATCAAAACAGTGTTACTGACCGCTGTGTTCATACCAGAGAGCCAGTAAAGCCTTAATTTAAGTTTTAAAGGAGAGAAATGAGGAGATGTCTGTTTTTTCCAGGCCACCAAACTAATTGGGGAATAACATCCCCCCCGCCACTGCAACTTCCCCAGCTTCCACCTGTTTTCAGCGTAAGGTCGGAGGGCAAGGGTCAGCGAGGAACATGAGGGGTGGTGGGGGCTCACTGGGGTCACTGTGTGTGTGTGTGTGTGTGAGAAACGTGACTTGGCCTTTGTTGCTTTTCCTGGTGATAAATTCAAAATCGTAGCTTTGTTTCATGAAGCTGTAACTGAAAACATCTTGTTTTACAGTATAGTGAAGAGTTTCTCATTTCTGAACTCCAAGTGCAGCCCATGAAAGTGGATTTAAATCACTTCTTTGTTTATTACAATGATTATTATTTCACATAACTTACTTTCTTTCCTCTCAGCTATGGTTTCCCTAGGCCCCTCTAAAGGCCCAGCCACACAGGTGTTCTCAGCTATTCCGCTTGATAAGACCTTATTTGCTCAGGTTGTTCCAGGTCTTACCCAGCTCAGTGTACCAATAAGAGTGATGAAGGTGTACGTTATCCCGCCTCAACAGGTGCAACAGGAAAAAGAGGGAAACACACAGTCCTGAGAAGAGTCCTAATCAGGCAAAATAATTGAAAACACCTGTGGGGTTAAGTTTCGTCTGTTTTGGTACAAAGTTTGAAAGTCTGGGAAATGCTTAATTTTATTTCCAAATACATTTGAATTTGAATACACTTCTTGAGAAATGCTTGATTTTCAACGTAACCTAGAGTTTCATCTACACACAATCATCTCCACAATAGCCCTGCATCTCCTATCATACTGTGTGTGTGTGTGTGTGTGTGTGTGTGTGTGTGTGTGTGTGTGCGCGCGTTTGTGTGTGTGTGTATTATCACACTTCATCTCTTGTTTGGGTTTCAGTAGGTTACATACAGCTTCTGAGAGGGAGCTGTATGATTACCATTCATATTGCGTCAATGAGCTCATCTGATTTTATACACACACTGCACAACATCCGCATGCACACATTTCCATGCACTTAATTGAACGTAGACACAAGAAATGCACGTGTTCACGCTCAAACGCACATCACTTACATAAACACTGATATACATGCACGGACCACAAAGCTGCTGTAATGACACCAACAATGTGAGCTCAATCGTACTTTTGTTTTTGTTTATGTACAAGGTTTTCCATGACCTCAGCTCAAGTTGTACTAACTACTGTTTTGGTGAGAACTGGATTGCTGAATAGAGGCTCTGTTGAAGATCCTGATATAAATGGGCTAGATGATCACCGTAGCTGGATTTCTCCTGTGCAGCAGTCAGACTGTACATTGTAAAATGTTGTTTTTATGGTATTTTAAAATGTATGCATGGTTGTATGTAAGTGTATGGTTGGATTTGTATATGTGTATGAATGTATGGGTGCATTCAGTTTCACTCACACTCTTTTTCTCATCCTACAAACAAATTTCATTCAAACATTAGCGTTTGGGATCCCTTACAGTGCACTGAGCTACAAAGTGATATTCTTTTTCAGCAAAATCAGTTTTGTATGCAATCTTAGACCACTGATGAAAACCCTTTACAATACATTTGGACTTCCTTTCTCTCATTTCCCTTTGTGCTGCCAAAAACAAACAAACAAAAAGATAATGATAAGTAATCATGACAATATCTAATTCAAACACATGTTGTACTGTAACTACTCTGCTTTACTGTTGGATACTTGTAATGAGAGTTTGGTTTAACTGCTGCGCTGACTGCAAATCACTCGGGATTAGAGCGTTAATGTATTGCCTAAATGTAAAAATGTAAGTTCATTAAACAAAATCAGGCCAAGTAAAAGCTGCTGTAATTAATTTCTAAATTAATTTCATTTTAATTAATCTTAATGTAATTTTTTTTTTTATTAAATAACATTCATTTGCAGGTACATTTAATTGCATGTTTGAGAGTCATTTAAATATTAAAGCTGACCTCTGCAGATTTTACACATGAAGGTCAGTTTACAGTAGGCGGGGTACTCAAAATCAAAATAACCCTGATGATGATGATGATGATGATGTCAAAACTACATATTTATAACCTGTGTTACAAACTGTCCGCATGGGGTTTGAGAATGTAGGTGTTTTTCAGAAAGGGTGGTGGTCTAGCAAAAAAGATGCTGTCTCTTCTGACTCCCCCAACATTTAATAAAATAATGCAATAATAGGTTCACCCCTTTAAGTTCTGAAGGTCTAAATAAGAATAACTGTAAAGAAAAACATGTGAAAAAGGAACTGTTTGGGTATCTGAAGTTTAATAATTTCCATAGTTTGCACTTTCTACGACCAGCTAACGTTATGCAGTACTACTAGTTCATGGAATATGATAGCACTTCAATTTCTATCATTTTTGGCTGAAACATAATGTAAATCTTGACATAGTTTCATAGCAGTAACAACATGACACATGATGATACTGAACGATGTACTTTATATAAGGCAAGTAGTCCTTTTTACAGCCTTGAGTAAAAGATTTCACACAGTTGTTGGACCTGCATCCACCCCAATGGCACCAGGTGGGTGACCTTTACTGTTCAGGTAAGATTAAGCATCAGTTGTCATTTTCAAAAGGCTTCCTTTGATTGTGATTGATGTGTGGTGAATGAACACGGTGTTACAAAACCAGAAGAGTCATTCGTAAATGTCACTTGAACCTGATCAGCCAGAAATCCTCATGCAAACTTTGTCAAAGTATGAAACCAGGTGAGGTCTGCAGGAGGCGAGGCTTAAAACCTTCAGCATGCTCTACATGTTATGTTACCACGGCAACTACAGTACACCTATGTTTCTAGCAGCCAACCACTAAACCCTGTGTGACCTGATCATTTGGTCACAAAAACACACACACACACTTATGCAAACACACTCTCAAACACATACACACACACACTTAGACAGATGATAACTAGGTAAAGAAAAGTTAGGCAGGTGATCAGGAAGGCTGTGATACTGCTAGGTGCTGTTTAAAAAGACAGACAAAGACATCTTATTGCTCCTTGCTCATTTATTTTTAAGGAAGGAAGCTTTAAAGATAAGTAATCAAACAGACAGGTTGATCAGACAGACAGGTACAGAGGCAGGTAGGGGTAGAGACAGAAAGGTGGGTCACATGGTTATAAAGGTAGACAGGTACAATGACAGACAGGTCAGAGAGGCATGTAGAGAGGCAAGCAGGTACAATGAGGGACAGACAGGTCAGAGACACGTGTACAGAGATAGACAGGTACAAACACACTACGTAGACTGGTCAGACAGGTACAGAGTCAGAGATGTAGGTCAGACAGGTACAGAGACAGATAGGTATCAAGTCAGACAGGTAGGTCACTCAGACAGGTAAGGAGAGAGACAGATACAGAAGCAGACGGGTATGAAGACAGAGAGCTACAGAGACAGACCAGTAGGTCCAGAAAGGCAGAGGCACCCAGGTATGGTAGACAGATATGGAAACTGGAAGGTGGGTCAGATAGACAGGTACAGGGACAAATGTGTAGAGACAGACGGTTACAGAGACAAACAGGTGCAGTAGGTCCAGAAAGACAGAGACAGACAGGTAAATCAGACCGATACTAAGACAGATAGGTAGGTCAGACAAGTACAGAGAGACAGACAGACATGCGTTTGACAAGATGGTCAAACAGACAGGCACAGAGATACATGGATAGTTAGGTGAGACGCGGGTGGGTCCAACAGACAGGTAGGTCAAAAAGAAACAAAAACAGACAGACACGCTGCTAGACAGGTTTGTCAGACAGACAGGTACAGACACACAGGTTGGCTGGTCTCCTTGCTCAAAACAGCTGTAATTATTGAATTAGTCTGAAAGTTCAATCCAAGGCCTGCTCACATTTCACATTGGAGCTAAGCTGCACCACAGAGCTGTAATCCTTTGCCTGCCAGCCCTGGATCAATGTGTGAGAAAAAAGTGTGTGTGTGTGTGTGTGTGTGTGAGAGAGAGAGAGAGAGAGAGAGAGAGAGAGAGGATATGAGATCGAGCTTGCATGTGTATGTTTTCAAATATTAGAGCAAATGCTTGTGTTCACTTTCCCTCCCCTCCACACACCTTCTCCTTCCCTTCCCCCTCCACCCCCTGCCATGCACACACACACACACACACCTGTGTGAGTGTTTTCAGGTGTATTTGGTTTGGTTGGGAGGGAGGGAGGAAGGGAGGGAGTGGAGTTTTCTGTATTATCGCCCTGAGAAACCTCTGATCTCTAAATGCACTCGCTAAAACCCTGCTGCTTGGAGGAGGGTTTACACAGACCCAAACACACGCACACACATGCCAACAGGTGTGTTGTGCACAGTGTGAACACGGATTTGCTCGTACAGAGTGTGAAACAGCGCAGGGACATTGGTTGGGTGTGTTTGTGTGTGTGTCTGTTGAGGTTCTTTGATGAGATGTACTGAAAAAGGTTCTTGTTGAAGCTGCACTGGGTCTAATCCTGCCTGCTGACAGAGCCTCATCCCCACCACTTCCTCATGTACACACACACACACACACACACACACTCACACTCACAGCAGCTGGTCCAGACTTGACACAAAAGGTTAAATCCTTAATTGGCAGGTTACACTTTTCTGAAGTTGGAAAATTCCTGTGACACCAGCATGTTTTGCACTTTGTATGTTTACTGTATAACAGAGTTTAGAGCTACTCTCCACTTAGGGAAAACTTGCTTAAGCTGTCTCATGATCATAATAGAGCATGCTGCGTGCATTATCCCCGAGGTCATAGCGAAGCTGCTGTCACAGAGATGATTCCTCGATTGTGACTAAGCTGCTAGATGACAAGATGTAACATGTAAACAAGACAGGAGTACTACGATGGCCTTTTTCTCCCTTTTGATTGATGCAACTGCTCAGAACAGACATTCAGCATTACAATTACATAAAATCAGACAACTCAAAGTGCAGAAAATGAAACTGAATGAAAGCACAGTTTTAAAACAATAAACAACACATAGAAAATACAGTACAAAATGAAGGCACAGTCAAATAATGCACAGCATGGACTAATGTAAAACAAGTAAAAAGTGATAAGGCGTGAGTTATGAGATGAAATACTGGCACTGATCCACGGCAGTCTTTTCTCATCTGAATAGTTCCTGAAATTCCAGACTGCTTCTTTTAAGAAACTTAAGAGAAATGTGCCCTTCATCAGGCACTTTTCTTTGGTTTAAAGTGTTTAACAACCAGGCCGGCATAGAGGAGTTCTGTGACCTTCTTCATGACTACAGATAACACCACCACATTGTCTGGCCCATTCAGTCTGGTCATTATAATATTATATCAGTCCGAGCCATCAGTGTCTGCAGTCATCTGGAAAACTCTGCAACTCTTACCTTCCTCCTCTGTCAACACCTCAAACTAACTGCAACGTGGGGCAGACGTGCCCATGGTGCCCACATGCAGACACACACACACACACACACACACACACACACACACATTAATAGACAGAAGGGGCAAACAGGGAGACATGCATGCTTGCACACACGTAGGCCAGAGCATCAGAAGACTTCACACAGTACATGAGCCTGTACACACTGAAGAGTTAATTGGCTCAAACAGGTCTCTTTATTCTATAAGAATATTTATATATATATGAGTACATGTCTAAGTTGTCTAAGTTTAGATTTACCCAATGTTACCTCATCCCTTTGGCAGCTTTGAGAAACAAGTGTCAGCTTTGTGTGATTTCTGGCCTGAAACACTGGAGACATACACTGTAGAAGTTTCTTTTTCAACTTGTTAAAAGGTTTACACCATCATTTATTGATTTTTTTCAACGCAGGAGGCTATTAACACAACATTGGCATAATCATCACCATTTCAAGTTGATATGGCAGCAGCTGTTGTTAGCAAACAATAGCGTTTCTACACATCCAGAAGTCATGGATTTGGAGTCCTTTTTCTGACTTTCTGACACCTCCTGAGGAGAATATCTGGCTCTTCACCTGGTAAATGCACCAATATTCTCGCAAGCAAGTTGGTAACTTTGTCTGCCATTTGATGCAAGTAGGTAGCATACAGTAGGTGTATGAGAACAGAAACAATGCTAATGAAAATGTTGTGGAGTGATCTGAAATAGAGAAATGACTGTAAAGCTAAAACAATGAGCTGAAGGATGGTTTTAGAGTAGGTTTGAGACTAGAAGCAACCTCTTTCACACCTCACATACTTATATCTCGTTAAAATGAACATTATTTATGTAAATTATTACATAAAATAAATCAATGTAACTTTCATGACAATGACGATCTCTGAAAGGGTTAAACGATTAGGTACAACTCCAGTAGATACTATTGAACAGCTTAGCAGGTTCAATTTTCTTCAAGACAATTTTTTATGAAGAGGGAAAATTCCACGCATGTCTGAAGTAAAGTGAAGGCTTAGCTGACTCAACAGGGCACAGCAAGACATGCACACACACACACACACAGACCCTCACACATGTACATACCAAGGCATGCATGCAGATGCCAGCTTGAGTGTTGACTAAGTCATAAAGAAATACTGGAGTGAGGGAGTGAACGACTACAAGCTAAAGTTTCCACTCCCGGTGTATAAACAGTGTGACTGATCTGATCGCATGAGCATTTGCACACACAAAATAATGTATGATGTAAGAACACATAACGATGGGTTAACCATGAAGGGTAAGTCCACTATGTGCGAATCATTTGTGGAAATGTGACTGTTGTGTGAAGGGTTGAAGAATTGAAACTCATGACCAATCAGATTTTGTTGATACCTTGTTTCCTTATTGACGTTATGCTCAGATAAGATGTTGATTACAGTAAGCGGAAGCTCCCCAGTTGTTCACAGCCTTAAAAAAGAAATTATAACTTAACAGAAATAAACATCTTTCAAAAGGTTCTGTATTTTATCTTAAAGACACTGGCGCTGGTAACTAGTGATAGCTTGTTGTATTAACTCACTGAAGCAATGTAATGTAAAGAAAACAGAGGTTGGACTGATCAGTTTCTCTTGAATAGCATCAGTGTATGATAGCACTGGGACGTGCACACCTAGATCATTTGATTGTTTTCATTTTGTTTCACGTCATTCATTCATGTTACCTGCTTTCTTGTTGGGAGGGAGCTTATTGCAGTGAGCGATGTATCTGTCCTGTAGAAATCATTTTCAGCTGACACAGAAGCAGCAGGGGAAGTTGCTGGGAGGGGATGAGTTAATGTTTTTCACATTTATCACAAAAACATGATTTAAGAGTTGCTATTTCTGTATTTCTTATCTCATCCATGCTTGTCATCTATGTTTTATAAATGAAGCTAGGTGGCTAGCTAGCTAAGTAGTATGATGATGTCCCAATTCTTGATCTTGCCCACTAAGCTCTCATTGGTCATTTGTTTCTCTAACTTTGACAATAGTGACATTACGTTCACAAATGATTTGATTCCTTTCAACGGCTCTTTGGTACGAACAAATGAAACCGAGTTGGACTTGGTTACTCTATTTTTTTATCTTTGTGCCCAAAATTTGTTGCCTGCCTTAAATCCACTCCCCTTTACGTGAAGCAGCTAGTCACTTCCTTTACATAACACATTTCAGAGGTACAGAAGTAAATTCACTGACAAAGCAGAGGCACATGGCGTCACCTTGTGTAATGTTTACAATGCCTATCACTGACATTAGGTTTGGCAGTAATTGAGTGCTGCTGAACCAGTCCGCACATGCTAAATAAAATGATATTGGTGGGATGTCTATGTTTGAATCTGATCCAAATCTTACCCTTTCATTAGTGATTATTTTTCAAATAAACCTAGTAACCCCCTCTTAGCCCTCTTAGAAAAAAGAAAAAAGAGAAGCAACAGAGCCGTGAGAGAGCTGTAATTCCCAACATTATTGGAAAACAACTGTGTATGAGCACAACTCCAGAGATTATTCAGATTCACGACAATATAACCAGTGAGTCAACCAGGAGTTAATTCTCATCAAAACCAATATACTATCAGCACTTGCAGGGTTGGCCGGCTGGTTGATACCATTACTATGACGTTCACTGTAACTCTTTCAAATGGGACCTAAATCATGGCAAAATCATGCAGGCAAAGTCCACAATCCTACTCTCTAAGTTTTCATTTGCCTGCAAAACCAAAAGAAATACAACTGCCTGCATCGCCAGTGAGAGACGACTGAAAAAGAAGAGTTATTGTGACACAACAGAGTTAACAGTAACAGTTAACAGTTTGTTTTGAACAAAGCATTATGGGACATTGAAATTGATTTGCTATTCATAAACATAATTGGAAATCAAATAAAAGAATGAATTAAGTAGTACAAAGATCATCAGATCAGAGTTTGTAGAAATGGAGAGAGGGTGTACACTTCACTTTATACTACTGTGCATTTGAAATTGTAATTGATCGCAGTCTATCACGAATGAGTGGTCATTCATGGAAATTAAAGGTTAAATAGAATTTTTTTGTGCAGTCTGCATAATCCAGAGAATGAAATGTGTTTTCACAAGCCTTCTGAGCTGCTCTCTCTACAGTCTACTTTGTGGCTTATGGGCTTTTAGGGGCACATAACTTGCTTCTTGACTGTATATTTCACAGAAAAGGGCACAAAGGTCAAAGACTGTAAACCTCGAGAGGAGCATCTTCACACTCACACACACACACACACACACTCCGAAACTATTTACAGAACAGAAGGTTTCTGTAAATATCCCTTTAATCGGCCTAATGAAAACACAAGCAGAACACAACCACAAGCTGTACCATAATAAGCCATTAAATATGGATTATGGAGGAACTACTCCGAGGTTCTCTCTCTCTCTCTCTCTCTCTCTCTCTCTGGTGTTTAATATTGGGTTGTTCAGTCAGTGAGAGTGAGAGTTCACACACACAGCTGTAATTAGCAGCTTAGGCAGCCAGCCAGCTCTGTAAATGCGCTCTGATATGTGTGTGTGTGTGTGTGTGTGTGTGAGAGAGAGCGTGCATGTGGGCGTGCATGTGAGCGTGTGCGCGCTGATGATGTACACATGCTTTTCGATGTGAGCGCGTTTGTGCGAGCTCACAGGTGTGCATATTCCGCGCACACCTGTGTGAGTGTGTTTGTGTGTCGTGAGTCACACAGTTTTACGTGGGTGTTGTGTTTGTCTTATCTGTGTGCTGATGGAGAGCTGAGGTGCTTGGAGACGGGCTGTGACGTGTGTGTGTGTGTGTGTGTGTGTGTGTGTGTGTATGGGTAGGGTGATTGCTCTCTAACACCTGGTATTAGCACCAGTAATCCTCGCACCACATCATACTCACGCACCAGTCCCATGCAGATCACATTCAGCTGTCCTGCTTCTAAGTGTTTCACAACTTCTTGGAGGTATGAGGTTGGGAAAATATTCCACCAGAGAGCTTGCAGGTTAAATAACCCAACCCATGGCAGCCATATTAGACAGGGGTGGAGAAAGAACTTAGATGCTTTACTTTAAAAGTAAAAATATGTCACAAAGACTAAAACGTACCGTAAATCCATCTGAAATGTTGTGGAGTGGCAAAAATAGGTTGTCCTCAAATAAAGTTACTCAAAAAACTGTAATGACTTCCCGCCACTGATATTAGGCCATAATCACACACGTTTTTAAACGTGACACTTTTGCTCTCTGTATTTTGGATGTAGTGTGTTGTCTGACGCCACAGCTCTGGGTGGTTCAAGGTCAGTCTGTCACAGTTATGTCAATGTCAGGCAGAATAGTCTTCTGGATAGTATTAATTCTTACTCTGCAGCAGAATTGGCTCTTCAAACCAAGCTCAAGCAAGTGAAGCTCAAGAAAATGAAAGTTACTTCAGCTATCTCTAATTAAATAATTACATTGGCAGGCCTCTTTGGAGTTGGACTAGACATTTGTCTTGGCACCACCAGGCTGGAGGAGTGCCAAACAGGAGGGAGAAAATAAAAAGGACTCAATTCAATCAATTTATTTGATGCCCCATCTATAAATGTCAGTCAAGTGGCGTCAGATAGTTCAATTTTCAATGAAAGCAGAGCTGGACTGAAGGAGAGATGAAGGAGAGACACACAAACACATGCATCTGCATCCTGCCTGAGGAACATCTGGAATCAGCTGGTATGTGTTTCTTGCATATAACTGGCTAAATACATGCAGCCTACATTGTGTACATTTAGGATGGCATTACACACAAAGACACCATGAGGGGCAGGTGACCTTTTCTACCTGCTGTCCTTTAACTTTTGCTCATGTTAATGTCACAAAACAGATGAAACACAAGCTCAACTTCCTGCCATGGGTGCTCAGAAGACGAGAGTAGCGCTCAGCCTGTTCTGTACCACCTGAACTGGATCACAATTTCTCACTCAACTTTATTTCAGAGAAATGAGCAATGTGAAGAATTTGGTTAAAATGTCCACTACACATGCATGGAAACCTGGCTACAGCCTGTATTATCTGCCTCCTTGTGTGTCAGTCTATGTCCACATCAGTCCATCTTTCACTTGGCCCCTCTGTCGGTCCGTCAGTGCGGCCTGCACTCCCATATTGGATTTGCTCTTTCAATAATTGATGGAGGAGGTATTTTGTAAAGCTAAAGGCCGCCAATCCTTGGTGTCAAATTCAAAATTAGTTCCTCCTCTATTATTAATGTCCCAGAGGGCAACAGGTTAATAAGAGGAACTCAGCAATATATACGTAGACAGATCATGCCTTCATCTCCCTTTTTCTGTCTCGCCCATCGTTCCTCTCTCACGTCAGTGTACACACTGTTAAACATTAACACTTCCCACAATGCACTTCATCTCACCTGTGACGAGTAGTCAGCACAGCAGAGGTTAATGCGGACTAAATGTTACACCACTTATTATTGCTTTGACTCAAAATGATGCATTCAATGACCACGTCCTTCAAAACAACAACCCTCAACAACCAACAAAACTCAGAAAGCTGTGACAAAAGAGACAAGGCAATGGCAAGTGGCCATTGCCTTGTAAAATAGATTGATAGATTGTGTCTGTAGGGAAAATGTCTTTGCCTCCATGTTTCTGCATCCTTAAAAACAACAAAACAAGTTTGCATTCAATAAACTCAGTCACTCAGTCACATTTACCCATCCACACAGAACAGTTACTAAATTATACAGATGCTCCATTTTGAAAAAGGGGTTTTGTTTTGCAAGACGTAACACATGACTGCACACTTTAACAACTGCTGCTGACTAATGTGACCTCGACTTTATTGTCTGTTATTTTATATATCAGATAATTCATATCAGTCAGAGCTGTGTACATTTGATAACTCTGTTCTACTTTTTATTGTAGCCTGTATAGATTAGATTGAAAGTAAATGAGTCCTATTGACAGATTTTCAAACTGCATTTTTAAGAGTTATCTTAGTCCAGTTGGATTTATTACTAGGTCAGTTACTATAATTAGAAAGTCAAATACAAATCTGACAGATTACAGATTATTAATATAATATCCTATTACTGTAACAGATTGATCAGGGTCCATGCACATAAACGCAACTTTCAGTGCATCATATATTCTACGCAACCATTGCTGAGACTATATTGAAGCACATTGGTGAATTACTAACTACAACCAATTGAAATGAATGTCAAGGTAGAAAACTTTATGTTGCTGGGAAACATTGTTTTATTTATTCTATATATTTGTGTTTTTTCAATAGCATTTCCTGATGCTTTTTTACTTTGTTTGGTTTGGTTTTGTAATAGTTGGGCAGCACCTCAGGTTAATATACTGTAAGTAGGCCCCAGCATGCACTTGAGAGGGTGTTGTGAAGAGCAGGTCTGAGGAGGAGCAGGAAGTAGGAGGAGCCTGGCTTGATCAGAGCCCATATAGTACTATATAGGGCGTCCCCTGCCCTACCACCTGTCTGTGTCTACAGTAACCCACAATTGAAGTGGACTCTTCCCGCTGTCTCATTGTTCCTGACTGCACATCCATAGTGTTAATCACAGCCAGCACCCTTCGTACAGTCCTGAGTAGGAGATATTTTATCGAGGGTGTATGGTTTATCGGTCAGCAAGAGTCATGTTTCCCTTGTTGTGTGTTTGCTTTCTTTGCCAAGGATAAATAGAACAAAACAGAAAAACGTTCGTACAATGTACACATTCCTGTAATGCTTCGGTACCCTTTTGATTTCCAGTTTGTTTGACTTTGATTACGAACAAATAGCCACTACACTCACTGTGGAGGGTGTCTTGAGATTTCACAGTTCCATGGTAACGTGGCGATACATTGTTGAATACATATGAATCATAAGTCTAGTCAAGGTGTGGAGAATTAAAATTAGTTGTGTTTATTTTTAAAATAATATGCTACCTAAATTCCATGTCTCTGGCACTATTGAAAGAATTCAAGGACATTTCCAAGTAGCCTCCCCCCAGGGACTACAGATGAAAATGAGCTTTTAGCCATATCTGGTACCATATAGTATGTACTGTGCATTGTCTGTTATGATTTGGCACTTTATAAATCAATAAAAATAAATTGAATGTGGAGCCCCGGCTGGCCCTGTGTTTGGCCCTGTGTTGGAAAGCGGGGCATTGTAGTTTGAGTTGTGCAGACAAGATGGTCTGAGTGACCGTTAGACAAGACTGAGACACCAGAGACCATGAAGACTCCCTCAGGGATAAAGAGAGAGAGAGAGAGAGAGAGAGAGAGAGAGAGAGAGAAGTAGACCAGAACAAGGTAATGGTGGGAGACAGAGAACAAAGGAGTTCATAGCTGTCATTCGTTTTCTTTTTCTTTTTTGTAGTTCTATCCATTCTTTTGTCTGAGGGAAAACTGTAAGAGCCAGGAGGCCCTGGGCAGCAGCTGGCAGGTAGGAAGAGAGGGAGGGAGCGAGGCAGGAAGGAGATAAGTGAGAGAGGGGTTGGACAAAGAGAAAGGGGGTGAGAGAGGATGGAGAGAGGAATGGACAGATAGGTGAAGGGAGTAGAGGGCTGGAGGGGACAGAGGCCAGGAAGTTTGGCCACACACTCAAATCATATGTTTAGCTACATCTGTATTACTGCAGTAGATTTAGAAAATTAGGAAAAATGTCAAGAAAGTGATTTTTCCCTTTGTTATCAAAGTAACAAATTATTAACAGGAGATAGCTAAAAGGTATAAATAAGACTATAGTGAACATAAAGTATTAACCAATATGTGTGTCAAGGATACATATAATCATGAAAATAAAAATGGTTTTAGCATGATAAAAGTGTGCATCAGAAATGCATATAATAACATTATATAGTAATGAATAAAATATGCACTCATGAGACCATAAGAAAGAAAATATGAATAATATGTAATGAATATCAGACAAAAAATGTCCTTAAAAGTTGTTTCATTCTATTATGTTACTGAGTTAAACCTTAGACATAAAGTATAAGCTACATTCAGACACACACACACACACACACACAGGTCTCAGTTAACCAGGGGGTCAATAGGCTGCAGACAGACAAGTGTGATTACAGCCGATACTGTTGCTCTCGCTGCTCAGCGGTTTCTCTCTCTCTCTCTGTGTCTCAATCAGGGATAGAAGGAAGGAGAGAGAGAAAGAGTGAGAGATGAAAAGATAGAACAATCGAGTTGTTTGTGCTCTTCTGTCTCAGTGTCTCTGTTAAGTGAGCTGCTAACTTACAGTACAATGTCAAACATCAGACTCGCTCTTAAGTGTCTCTCTCTATCTCTCTCTATTTAGCAATCTTTAGACACAGAATCATTACTTTGTGAATTACAGTATATAAGGTCTTGAAAAGAAAAGGTATTACACATTTTAACTATGTGATTAAACAACCAAACAACTCTTGTTTGTCTTTCTGGGCTCATTTTGTCACTTGGTGTATTTGTCTTCTACCTATTTAAACACAATACAAGTATGTTCAACAGGTAGAAATTCATTGTGATAGAGCAAGAGTATTGGAAGAGAGTGCAATTCAACAGCAAAATGCTTGTAATTCATGAGATAAACAGGGATTGTGCTCCATAGAGGTGGGTGTACATGATTATCTTACTTAATAAAAGGTATTATTAACAGACCATTGTGTCAAACAAGTGAAAATGGCAACGGTGACCTTTCAGAAACAACCCTGAAATTTGATATTGAACTGTGTGCTCCTCTGATTTCCTCATACATATTTGGAATTCATTGCTGTCACACTGGCTGGAAGTATTGTCACCACTGAACAAGATGAATCAGTTACTGTTGGCTGCAGTAATGGTCGCTAACTTCCAATAAAAAACAGACTCAGACATGGTACAGACGCAGTAATACACCTTTTCCTTGACTCCTGATCATACTAAAATTCAAACACAATCAGAATCAGTAATACAATAGAAAGCACATATTTTCTCTTCTGCTGATGAGGAAGTTCAGTGTCAAGGTCTCCTGTGGGGGAAATAATTAGTTTTCCTTGCACTGTTGGATTTGACAAAAGCTATGGCGAAATGAAGTAAAATCACCCCGCCACACACACACACACACACACACACACACACACACACACACACACACACACACACATGCATACATACAGTCTGAATATACATCCTCCGGGCTACTGGCTCTGTCTGCGTGTCAGTTGCTGGAACACAGTTTTAGTGTAGAAACACCAGATGTTATGGCAGCTTTGACTCCTCCATGGAGAGAATATTTATTTACCACACAAGGCCTTTAAAGACACAGAGTTGGAGAGAGTGTGTGACACACACACACACACACACTCACACACACACACACACACTAATTGATAAACAAAGTTTAGTTATGCAATGTTCAGATAAACTGGGAAAAGATAAATGTGTCTCCATCACTATAGAGAACATTACATTGACTTACATTCATTTCCTAACCTAAACCAACCTAATCTTAAACTAAGTCTTCACTAAGTCTTTTCATTCCCAAAAATGAAGGGTAGTCCCCACAATGTAAGTGGTTAAACAGATTTATGTCCCCACAATATAAGTAATACATGTCCACACACACACACACACACACACACACACACACACTGGGCTGCATACAAACATGGTGCCCAGTCTGTCTCCAAGCAGGTCAACTATAGCCTAATGTCTTGTGCATACAGCTGAACGTGTGTGTGTGTGTGTGTGTGTGTGTGTGTGTGTGTGCGTGTGTGCGTGTGTGCTGCTGCCAGTGCCAGTAGTCCATTCACTTACACCAGGCACCCTCTAACACTCAATCACCCGTTTATCTCGGCCTGTCTTCCCCCAGACACACACGCACACCACCCTGACCAGGCAGATGGTTGTGCCACCCCTGCCAAAGCAGCGTGACAACACACACACACACACACACATTCACACACAAATAAAGGGGAGGGGACCGTCTGTTTCAGCTGCCTCTCCTTGTGAGGTTGGCATCAGCCGTGCCCACCATCAATCCATCATAATACTCTCTCTCTCTCTCTCTCTCTCTCTCTCTCTCTCTCTCTCTCTCTCTCTCTCTCTCTCTCTCTCTCTCCTTGTGGGGACCCCCTTTCGTGCCCACCTGTTACAGAGTGTTGTTATGAGAGTGAATATAACAGGATTTAAATAACAGAAAGTCACCCCAAAAGAAACATGAAAACAAGAAAATGTTTGGTTTACAGTCTGTGTTTTTATACTTTTATACTTTTTACTTAGAAAAGCTCTGTGTTTTACACATGAGGACTCATACACATACATTTCACTACCACTGATGGTCTTTTTCTGTCATGTGAGGACCAAATTTTAGTGTCTTTTTTTTTGACATCTCATGGCTGTAAAATAAAAATCTTAGGAGTTTTCATTTCATCAAACAAGTAAGTTCTTAATCCTACTTTAGTGAAGCGTTGCCTCCCGTTGTTGTGCTTCTGATGGTGCTGTCTGTAGAGGTGCTTTGGTCAGGAACAGAGGAATTATTAGAGTTATTTTGTTTTGCCATTAGAGGAAAGTTATACCATCGAATGAATAAGCAGAAATGAAAGGCAGCAGCTAAAACTGTAAATCAAACTGCAGTGGTCTTGAAAGTAAGAAAGAACGAAATAAATTGTTTGACCAACTCAACACACAGAATATTGGATGATCCTGCAAAACAAAAACTTTTCCTACAGTGCCTTGGCATGACAAGTACAGTATGGTTGAAGTTAGGCAACCAAAGCATTTGATCGGGATTAGGCAAAAGACTGTGGTTCTGATTTAAAAAACACCAACATTAATTGCAGGTGTGAGACGGGACACAAAGTCCTTGCTAAGGACTCACCAGGTCCTGCACTGGCACTGAATGTTGGCACTGGGTGTAAATGGTGTCCTGCAGGACCAATATGAATGTCATTTCTAGGGAGCTTGAGCTGAATGGTTTGTTTTGAGGCTGTTAATTTGATGGTAAATTTGGATGCAGCAAGCAGAACATAAAACATGATAGTAGAGGGGGAGGACACAGTGGAGAGGGTGGTGGAGGAAGTTACAGGTGGGAGAAAAGACATTGGGAGGGAAAGATGGAGGGCCATACAAAAAAAGGAAGGAGTAAGCTCTGGTATATACCTGCCAGATCTGAATCTCGGTTTTTGGATGTGAATAGGACCCAGAATCAGCAAACAAGTGCAACAGCATCTTCAGTCTTCAGAACTTTATGCAGACTACCACTAACTTAAATTTTCCACATACATCTATAACTTCAGCTGCAGCTATACTAACCAAAAAATATCCCTTTAACTTAGAGAGGCGGCACTGATTGGAAATGTGGTTGTTTGTTTGGCACAGGGGTCTTAAAAAGTCAGCAACCAGGATCTGGACAACAATTCCTTTTAACTAAAGTAACAAAGTCCACCCACCAGAACCCTAAAGCCCATTAATTAACACATTAACCTTGTTTGTTTAATCTGCATAAATACTGAAGCGTAAAAATACATGTTGTGTTTTTATGGGGGTTTATTTTTTGGTTGGGCGCATTGACTTCCTGTGAAATGACAAAGCCAGGCGAGTTGTTTCTCCCTGTTTCCAGTCTTGCTAACCCACATTATCATACAGGCTGTTATGGTATAGTTAAGTCTAGGCACAAAGAACTCAGCTTGGACAGCTCCAGAGTCAGCACCCTGGACAGCGATTGTGACAATAACCTTTTTTAAGAGAGCCGGATCAATTTTAGAAACAGGGTAAGATGGAGTCTCCTTGTTCAGCTGTGTGAAACTCAGAGAAGTGATTTCACTGCATCTTGTTTTAACTAAACAGCAATACTAAGTGAGAAATAGTGTTCAGGTTCTACTTCTTATTTTGTCTGAGTTCAACCAGACACCATGTAGGTCTGCTGTGTGTGTGTCTGCAAGATCACAAGACAACACCGTGTTGTTCTGCCACAGAGGCCTCCATCACACTGACATGCTGGACTGGGAGGATGAGAGAGGACGCATAGAAAGAAAAGCGGGAAGTAATCGTTTTGAGGCCTCTTGCAGCTGTCGTGCTGCTTTTCCCTGAGGCGGCACACACA
The DNA here is from genome assembly GCA_036023655.1 of Nannoperca australis. Lineage (NCBI taxonomy): Eukaryota > Metazoa > Chordata > Actinopteri > Centrarchiformes > Percichthyidae > Nannoperca > Nannoperca australis. The sequence continues at coordinate 15,512 of JAVQJD010094117.1, read as the reverse complement.
CACACACACACACACACACACACACACACAAACACACACACACTCACACACTCACACACACACTCACACACTCACACACACACACATTAGGCAATTACGACTTACACATAAATCACCTTCTTAACAAAGAGAGTGACAACTAATCTTAACGGACGAGATAGATCACTGTTTGAATGAATGGCAGTTTACTAGTGAGCATCTGTGTATGTCTTAATATGCATGAATGTGTATGTACAGTATGTGTGTGTGTGTGTGTGTGTGTTTATGTCTGAGTATCAGTCAGAAACACAACTTCAGAAAATAGATCACTTCCCAAAGTCAAACTCTTACTTATATAACTCAAATCTATACACACACACACACACACACACACACACACACACACAAAGTCATGCTTATCCCTGTTTCCACCTTACAAATCAACACATCCTCATAGATTACCACACCCACACACACCTTAATCTCCTCCTTAATTCCTCAATGTCTCAGTCAAAGGTACAAGCCAGCAGAACCCAGATTAGATTAACTCTGCACTCCGACAAAGTGGCACTGCTGAAAAATACCAACATACAGCAAAAAAAATGTAATTCAAAATACTGAGTCAACCGTTTGCATCAGATTTGCAAAGAAATCCAACGTGATTACACAGTGTCAGGAATATAATGTAATATTTTCTGCATGCAACGGAAAATACCAGGCTGCACAAATATAGTGTAAATTGTTGGATTTAACTACAGATCTACACTAGTTTACCAGTCGGATGTTTACCAGTGAGATTTGTCTGCATCACTGAGTCAGCCTGTGTGCATACAGCATGTTAAGGAAGAGTTTATCTCCAAATACAGCTCATCCACATGCAGCAAATTATCATTTTTCTTAATTTCATTATTTGAAGATATTTGCAGCAAACATATTACTTGCAGATCTAAAATATGTTTAAATGTTAATCAGGATAACAGGCTCTACTGTTTTTTCATGTTTTAGCCAATTAACCACTAGTTGCCTAGACTTCATATTTATACTTTATACTTGCTCTCAACTGTATTACCACATTACCAAAATACAACTGTATTACTGTAATGTATTGCATTTCTCTAGGTAGTTTCAGCTGTGAAGTGAAATTAATGGAAAGCAATGATTACTAGAAAGTTAAGAAATCTATTTGAAAATATATATTTTTTAAAGTAACTAAGCAGCGAAATAAAATATAAAAGTTACCATCATAAAACATGTGATTGTGTTGCTTAATGTCTGTGTAAAGTTAACCCAGTCTATTTGAACTCAATTACCCATTTTATGCTCCTGAAGCAAATCAGAAACATCATGAACAACATGAAGCTTCTTCATCCAGTTTGTTCAAATGAACTGTTTGTTTTATCTTCAAATCAGCTTATTGATTTGTGTCTACTTAGTTTATGTGTATATACCTAAAGTACTTTTTCTAAAAGATCATCACTGTATACATATATGTCTTCATTAAACCATTCACACACATGCAAGTTTATGCTACAAAAAGGCAGTTTTTTATGCACATTCACTCTGAATCTATTTGTGTGGTAACATTTTACTTTAAATTCCACACTATAATAGTGTTAACACACTTTAATACAGTTGTATGCAGATATATGAATTTTAAGTGTTTACAGTATTTGTCAGACATATTTAATATTATTACACCTATACTATACTGTTATTTATTATGTGTTTATACACCAGCCTGCACTTGAATGCCCACAGGAAACAGAATTAGTACTTACATCTGCTTACATCTACAATATAATGTTTAACTTATATAAATAAAATGATTTTTCCTAATTTTCTAACAAAATCTGAGTTTTTTAATCAGTAGTTAATAGAAATCAACAAAAAAGCCACAGAAGTGTGTGAGCTTGTAAGTGTGTATATGTGTGTCCATGCAGTGTGTTTAAGTGTGCCTCTTTGTTCATGTGGCAGTATTTGTATGCAGGTATGTTAATGTGTATACCAGTATGTGAGTTTGTGTGCATGTACTTTCTTGTTTATTGCATTATGATGTGCTTTTGTGTGCGCGTGTGTGCCTGTGCATCTGTCTGTCTGTCTGTGTGTGTGTGTGTGTGTGTGTGTCTGTGAGTGTAAGTGTGTGTGTCTACGAGACAGGACCACTAAGCCAGTCAACAAAGGGGTCCGGTGCTGGTGGTGTGGTCCCCTCTCTGTCTATCTCAGGTGGAGTACGTTACTGCTAATGCCCTCTAAGATCCCTGCAACGCTATCCCAGAAGCCCCCTCTCTCTCCCACAATCCTCTTTGCTCCCTGGGTCCCTAAGCACCTTGGCGTAGGGAAGGTGGCTCGCTGCGGATTGTCTTAATCTCTCCATTTCCTTCAGAAAAGGGCTAAGCCAACCCAAATGTCACTCTCCCTATCACTGCGAAAAAACCAATTGGTTACAAGAATATATATTTCTCCCTCTTCTCTTGCTTTCATATCTGTTTCTCTCACCTTTCTTGACTTCTTCTCTCTTCCCTCCTTTTTTTAATCCAATCTACGATCTGTACAATAATAATTTGTCTGAATAACAGGACATTGCACCAGATTGAGTCTCCTTTGCTTGAACTGAGTAAACTGTGCTGTTACTGATGTGCTGTCACAAAAGACAAGAAACTGAATTACAGTTACTTTCCATCACGGATTCTAATTTCTACACATAAAAATGTAAATACACACACACACACCTCAGCTCTGCCTTACGGCTGCAAGAACATTTAAGCTAAAGTTGTTCCAAGGTTGCACGAGTTGATGGGAAGCTAACAGAATAAACTCCAAAAACAACAACAACAACAACAACAACAACAAACTAATGTTTTCCGTCTCTTGGACCAGTAAATCCTGTGCCTGTGTTTTTGTCTCCTGTGTTTGGGTTTGGCTTTTTGGGATGTTTTTAGCACAGCTGCTATTAGCCTTCATGTTAATCCCCTTGGAGAATAAACTCATTAGAACATTAATCACTGGATTCTAATTACCTCTCTCTCCCTCTCGTTCTGTCTCTTCTCTATGTCTCTCTCTCTAATTCAGGTACTTAGACAAACCACCCGTCACTGAATTCACTGGGGAGAAGTTACAGTTAAACAAATAAATAACTCTGTTGACTTGGGGTCCGCAGAATGTACGCTGTGTTTTTAGCATCACAATTTGACCCTATCACAAGCAGGTGATGGGATTTTTGTAGGAATACGGGCTGAGACCTTACTAAATGCTAATATGCGTCAGGGCGTGCTGCAGCGTCTCTTTGGTGGGATTCAGAACTTCAACTGTCACAGACAAAATGTGTTTGTAGGCTAACAAACTGTTCTTTTATTCCTTGACTTCAGATTGGAACATAATCCAGCAATTTTGTTTGTTATCACCCTGCAAATGGGAAAACAAATAGTAACATATAATGTAATTTATTGACCAGTAAGACATGCCTATGAAACTGCATGGACAACAACTAAATGGAATTCAGCCATTAGCACTGCTATTCACTCTTCCAGCAGACACAGAACAACATGAGCATCCCATCTTGTCTTGTTTGCACCAGTAGATGTTGGTTTTCTTGGAGTCGTATTGGACGTTTGATGCTGGGCGGGGCAGCTAGCATACACTCAAACCTTCTGAGACTGTTGTCCAGGGGTTGTTGAAAAGAGCAGTCAAATTCAACCAAAATGATCCTAAAAGGTTCACAGGGATGCAAAGTTAGGTGTTGATTTATAGTGGGTTCAACACTATGTATGACTCCTAGTCAAGTAATTTGATTTGAGTTCACTGAAAGAATATAAATTCACACAGGTTTGAAGCAAAAACCTGTGAGCCTTTGAAAAAATAATGAAATCCTCTAAATACTTGACAAAATGCAGTTTTTAAAAACTGAACCGGGCAGGTCGACTCACAGCATTGATGCAAAGTCAGAATACACATAACAAACTCACTTCTGTATGTATAAGTTTCATGACTAAAAAACTGCTCTGATTCGGATGCTGTGGCTCAACATCTCTTGAACTCTCCAAACTGTGAACCTTAAACAAACATTTTAAAAAGGTTTTGTTGCCACAAAATATTTCTGCTACTCCATGGTCGTCTTCTTGCCTCAGTTTTATTCAGAATCTGATTTTGGTTTACAACACAAATGACAACATATCCAGAACATGTTTCTTCCTGTTCGACATATGTCGAGTTACCGATTAGAAAAATATAAGCTGGCAAGTGTCAGGCTACCGCTGCTAAAGAGACAAAAGAGCACCACCTGCTGAAACTCACTTTACTCACTTCGTTAACTCTATAGTTACATTTGATGTGTTACTCATCCAGGCCCTCTTCCAAGAATTAATTCAGGCACACTGGGACATCTTTATTTCTGATGTTTGTGTGAAATGTTTGCATTTTGTGGTCTCATTGAAGGCACTTTGCCAGCAGTTGTGTGTGTGTGTGTGTGTGTGTGTGTGTGTGTCAGCTGGGAGGACACTTCCTGCTAACAGGCCAGTGCAAGCTCTGAGAGCTGGGGGAGGAGGAGGAGGGAAGATGGCAGTGAGGCATGGAGGTGCAGCTCCACACGGGACCACACAACAAGACAACAAACCCTCTCTCTCTTTACTTTTTTCTCTCCACATCTCTGTGTCTCTCTATCTTTTCCTCTCAGCTGAAAGTGGAAACAGAAACTTAAAAGCAGCATCAGGTTTTCATATTCTGAGTGCACCGCTGCTAATGGTACTTGATACCCAAAGCATTTACTTGGCTTAACTGTCTAAAAGCGTCACTTTAAGTGTGTGTGTGTGTGTGTGTGTGTGTGTGTGTGTGTTCTGGGTGGGACTGTTTAGCTGTCACCTACACAGAACCCATGATGCAGGGTCTTAGCGGTAGCTTCTCATGGCTGAATGCACAGGACACGCACACACGCATGCAGCTACACACACGAGGCCTCGCAGCGCTGACAGGTGGAGGTAAACGGAGCAGAACTCTGCTAATCCACCTCCGCCTGGGAGAGAGAGCAAGAGGTGAAGTAAGAACAGAGTGATGTGAGGGGTGCTAGTGTTTTCTTAAACACTAAAATGTCATTATCATGGTTCTATGCACTTGATGTAAAGCTCTTATTTTGGAAGTCGCTTTGGATAAAAGCGTCTGCTAAATGCCTAAATGTAATGTAATGTCACTAAATGACACATGATTATGAATGTATTTTGTACAGCCAAGCATTGCAACTGCAAACTATGAGAAAAATTGAGAAAAGATATCAGGCTGAATTTTGAGGAAATGCATAATGAATGATGCACAAGATATGTAAGAGCTTATTAACATTTTGCCACTTTATGCATACTGAAAGGAAAAGATATCCCTGATCAGTTCAACCGCTGAAAGACCTGTGTGGGTGAGAGAGTGGCGAGAATAGAGACGCACATATATGTGACTAAGAACCCATTTACCACCTCCGTAGGTAGTTTGACCAATCACATTTCTATCTGTCTTGAATGCTTCTTGCATTTACTCTAACACATATCCTAAAATATTTGATCTGATGTAATGGTGCAGTCATTAAAAACATACGATCTTGGGTTACTAAAACCTAATTTGCTCAATTACTGCGTTTACAGGTGCACTAGAAACCCAGCTGTTTTTGGAGGATTGTTGTTATGTGATGGCACATGTAACATCATATCCTGGTTCCAATAAACTGAGTATAACCAAGTACTCCACTAACAACCAGGATACTGTGGCATCAACACACAGCATGCTGTGATAAAAATCCATCTAGTTTAATTAAAAAACTTAAGTTCAATTGCTGCCTTAAAGTTTCAAGTAAGATCAAATGTGAAAAACTAATTGTTTTAACTCATTATCATATTACTCAAGTCTAGTTTTGCTTTAGGTTGCTGCTGTAAGTTGACATGACTTTATATTACATGTTTCAGCTTTGCAACGTTTTAACTAATTTGTGTGAGTTAAAGGAAGTCCTGACATTACTTTTGAGTTCAGATGATCTAAACGTATGTATTGTTAATTGTTGTCCGGTTCATCGTGACCGTTTACTGTCGGGCTGTTTTTTGCACCACTGAGCAGCTTTGATAGAAAAAATCGTGGCCCCGCCTCCAACGCTGTGTCCACCACTATTTTATGGTAAGTGTCAGACTTAAAGTGCATTATTATGTAGAACTGTGGACCAACGTTATCTCTCCCCTGTAACCACAAAAAAACGTTCTTATTATTATTTTAATGGCGAATTACAACCTTGTGGAGCATTATCGCCATCGACTGTAGTGCACATATCTTATATCCTTGTTGTTAATCCTGTATCTCGTAGATAGATGAAGACACGTTTCAAGACCAAATTTTAAACTATTTTCAACAACTGTCGTTCTTTGAGCCATGATTACAACTCAGTGTTTTTTACCTTTCATTGACCTGAAGACCTGATGTGTTAAAACCAGAGACTCAAACCAAAGATACTAAAGTGCAGTCAGTGAACTCAATGTGAACTCAAAGTGTTGAAACAAGCAGACATGGAATATACTGTAGATACAGCATAAAACAATGTGCAGTTTTCTTTCATCTGAAGCTACTTTAAGACATATTTTACAAAAGAAAATGGGTTTAAAAGGTTATTCATAGTACAGGATATGACAAAAACCCATAAATCTGAATGTCAGACTCCTGAACACACCCACACACCCCCACACACACACACAGCTGGAAGGGCAGTCAGGGTAGATGTTATCGTGCCAGTCTGGTGTTGTTTCTTCAGGTGCTTTTACAGCAAGTTAGACCATGCAGCCTGCCTGCCCTGTCTGCCCCTTCACACACACACACACACACACACACACACACACACGTCTTTCTCTCCGTCTTTGATGTTTGTACATTTAGCTTCGGTATCTTGGGGGAATCTGATGAATTCTTGAGCTTCTACTTCCATCACTACTCTCCCGTCTTTGCTCCCCCTTTCTTTCCTGTTTCTTCTTATTTTGCTGTCTTCATCGTTCTCTTCGCACCCCTCAATCCCCCCTCATCTTCCCCCTTCCCCCTCCCTGTCCTCCCTCTTTTCTTCCTTCAATCATGACTCCCTCCCACCTTTCCTCTCGTTGTTTTAAGTGAGTGTCATCAAGCTCACAGATGTTTAGCACCATATTACCACTAAACCCTGTTTCTTACATGTCTTTTTCTCCCCACCCTCTCTCTCTCTTTCTCTCTCTCACACACACTTGTGCACAAACACAGACACACATACACACACACATGCACGAAGAAAGGGGCTGCTGGAGTAATCATGTCATGTAAATTACCCAGCATACCAAGAGGCCTCTTCACCTGCAATCAGCCTCACAGTGCTTCAGTCCAACCTGCTTTCAACAAGAAACTTCTCTCTGCAAAAGGAGGAGGTGGGGGAACGTTTTCTGCACATCCAGGAATGTAGTTTCAGACATGTTACTCATCTGTGTCCATGTTAAAATTGTGTCTTTACATAGATTCATATGTTGGAGTGTATTTAGAAGGATTGTAGTTTGTGGGAGACCAGGCTGTTGATTAATCCATGAGGTCCACGTATCATCCACGTGTCCCAGGAAGATGCTCCATGTTAACACACATACATTAAAAGATCATTATGGTTTATTACACACTCATATTTAAGTAGGTTTGGCCATCATTTTTTCTTAATGCTAAAGGCATCACAACAACAAATTCCAAAAGGGCAAGAATAACGAGAAGTACAAAGTTGTCATAATTATCACAACAGCCAAAAGTAAATAGCATTGTCTCGATACAAGCTCTGCAGCTAAATGACAAGTAACTAGGGATAGGTAGGAATGACTTTTCATTGTGCATACAGGAAGTAAAGTTGGTGGGTGATGGGACAATGTGCTCATCATTTTATTTAAATGTACTCAGCCTTTCATACTCCATGAAACGCCTTCTTTGTATGATTTTGCTGATTTAAAAACGTGTGTTGTTCTTGTGTGCTTGCAGCCGGCAGCCCCTCCCTTAAGTGCATTATTATCAACAGACTTGTATTATCACCCCCTGCAGTCAGCAGAAATGTGCATGTCACCTCTGTGCTCGCGACCTGCCTGTGTGTCCCTGTGTGCTGACAGAAGACACGACTAACACAGCCTCCCTTCCTAAAACAAGATCACGGTCCTCTGTGTCAAAGCGTGGCAGGTCTATTCGCCAGCTAAATGTAGCAAAAAGGACATATATCAATAGTATTGATTTTAGGATGTCCTCTTTCACCCCTAGTGACTTTTATAAATGGGGGAGGAAATGTTTGCTGTCAGGGTGCGGAAAAAAACAGAACATTAATTTAAATTTTTGAGGAAATGTAAGATTTTAAATGTGTGTCTTGCTACGATGCTTCTGTATTAATGAGCAGTCTTTGGTTTTTGTCTAATAAGGAAATCGTAACATGGATTGACAGTTTTTATACGTTAAAGGCCGCTCTCCTTGCCTTGTTTTCACACGTTCTAACACTTTATTCTGAATCACTTAATCTGTGATCTCTTTAAATCCCTCTTTGGAAGGCTGGTGTTTTAAACCCTGGCTGTTCACCAAATTTCCCTTCATGGAACTTCGTGTTCCAACATTACGTGACTTGACTTGATCAATCAGCATTTCACAGCAGTTCGTCACATCATCATCAACAGCATCATCACTGATATAAACAGAGGTCTTAAGATAAGTGACAACCTCCTGCCACTCTATAATGTGTTTTACTTACAATCATTTTGCGGCGAAGGTGTCGGTTTTCACACAGCGGATATCTTTCATTTTGGAGGGAAACTCTTTACCGTCTGTGTCTCAGGCTGCTGCCAAATCCAGTCAGGCTTACTGTACTTTACCTGCCACTGGCCATAATGCAACTGCAGCTTAATATGTGACAGGCTTGGCAGAGCATAAATAAGGATTAGCTGTTTGTCATATGTTGTCTATAGAATAGTTGCAGCATGTCTAAGTTGAATATAAAATGCAATTCAGCTTTTAATGTCATCTGGGAATGGCTAAAACGTGGATTAAATATATTTCAAAAAATCTTCAAAGTTACACTTTACAGTGTCAGTGGAATATTATTATTTGTATGGAGTTGGGGTGCTAAGGCACCAGATAACCACATGACATAGTTTAATTAGACATGCATAGAAAATGCATGTCAGACATACAGAATATGTAAGTTTTACAGTTTTGCAGTAAGACTTCAGGCAGCAGGAGCAGGTGAAGCCTCAGAGTCTGACTGGTCAGTTACTTTACTGTCTTTTACTCCATTTTATTCACTTACATTTTCATGTAAGTGAAGGTTCATAAAGTAAAGAGGCACTTTAAGTTCATGAATGCTTTTACATCTTCTGTTCTCACCTCTGAGAGTCTGGAAGGTCTTTCTTGGTAAATATTATCAGCCAGTCAAGATGATAGCATTTTAATGCATCCATGTACTGTTGCCAAGGTTCACAAAAACTATACATTTTTTCTCACACCAACCTGGCCTGAGCTCTCTATTGATACACAGAAAAAGATCTATTATCATTCCAGTTCCTGAAAAGTCTTTTCCTCAGGAAACTAATGATTATAGGTCGGTGGCTTTAACTTCCAATGTCTTGTGATCCTTAGAGAGGATCATGACAGAGGAACTGAGATCCCTACAACACTGCACTACTTCTGTTGAATGTATTTAGTTCTGCTTGTAACTCCACTCAGATATCTTTAAAATATAGTTCAGTCGAAGGTGAATAATTTTTTTATCAAGTGGTATTCTTTTTCTCACTTTGATTTAGCAGTCAGGAATACAAGGATGCATCAGTTCACCCTTTGTGTTTACTCAGTATACAAATGATTGTGTCAGATCCCAACCTAATCTATTTGCATTGAAATTAACTAAATTATCATTTTTTTTTATTTATTTAATAAAACAGACATTTTCTTACATTTGAGAAAAGTCTTTTTTTACATTATGAGTAACAGTGGTTGTAGAGAAGATTAGCAAAAAGCATAGATTATTGGTATGTTCAGAATGCATTTGGCAAATCAGCTCTTGCTTCTATATCCAGGACGGCTTCCTGCAGGTTGGACATCCATGAAAAATGTCCCGAGCGTATGGAATCCACCTGCTCCTCAGACCATCCAGAGTAAAGGGCTGTTTACTTTTCCCCTGGCATTTTGTTCACCACCGAACACTATTTTGTTGAATAAAACGTTATTGAAGAGGAGAAATAAAGCTTTCCGCGTGTGTTAGCTTAGCTTGATCAGTAACAGAGAATAGTAGAATAAATGCACACCGTTTATTTAAAAGACGTATTTGTAACCTCGGCTCCTGTCTCATAGGAGTCTGCAAACCTTTTCTCTTCTGTGGAGCACTTTAGACTTCAATAGAGGTTCAATGAAACTGAATGGTGCAACACAACTAATAATAACAACGTCCTCCATTTTGGACTTTGGCTCTCCGTTACCTTAAAGGTCAGCTCTCTCAAGACAGTTTACAATTGGTCAATGGTGCAGATTTACAGGTCAAAGTTCACCCAAGTTAAACTCACATGGATTTACTGGCCCCTGCAAGGGAGCCACTAATTATGGTGATTCCATTGGTTTTGAATGCCGTCACGGTTGTTTAATTAACCAGACGACTGGCATCGCAGCCTCATGCTCATATTTGTGTCTGTTTGTTCCCATTTCACACACATTCCCATATAAGTGTCATCAAAGTCACATGACCTGAGACATCCACCAGTGGTCTCTCAGTGTCTCTCTCAAACACACACACACACACACACACACTTGTTCCTAAATTCAGGATCGTTCACCTGGGTGGGCCTGTCTGTCTGGCAGCAGTGTGAGGATTAGAAAGGAGATTAGACTGACAAAACACACACAACAGGAGGAAGTCAAGGTTGTGTGTGTGTGTGTGTGTGTGTGTGTGTGTGTGTGATGGGGAACTTGGGTGTATGCTCTTACATATGTGTGTACATTTCGTGTGTGAGCACTGCTTAGCCTCGGAGGAATCTCCCAGACGAGTCACTCTCTTCCTCTCTTCTAAGTCATCGGACCATTTAAGTTAAATCTTTTATTAATCCGTTCAGTTAACAGTGCATTCCATTCAAATCTGGCTTTACAACTTTATGCTAACTGTGCATTCCATTCAATTCAACTCATCCAAAATGATATTACACGGAACCCAGACAGGAAATGATAATTGTTTTCTAGAAGCCTCAGTACACCCAATCCGGACCCAACCCGAGTCTGCCACTTCCCCCGGGTTCAGCAATGACATCAAAACATGAGGTGGGCTCCTCGAAGTTGACAAACCACTCCAGGTTATTGTTCTCTGAGGCAGAACAGGAAGCAACACTTGGCCCCCAGACAGCAGCTGAAGTACATTTGAAGCTGGCAGTAAATCTAAACTTCAATGATGTTATGATGTAAGGGACTGAGGTGTAATGAGGAGAAAAAGCTGGAAGTTCTTTTCAAAATTCAAAAGTCACCATTTGTGAGAACGAAGACTGAAACTTTGTGTGTTTCAACATGACAGGAACTTGAGGACTGAGAAAGCACGAGACATATTCACTCCAACTTTGTCACGCCTCAGGTCTGTGGCTTGTGTGATGGCAGAAAACAACAAAAATAGAACTTCCAAAAAAAGCTGTAATCAAAGCAAACATGTCCGTTAAAGTATCTACCTTCAAAATACCTGAACTGCTGGTTCAACGAAGACACAGACAAAAATAACAGTAACATTATCGTGTCAATACACTAGTGACACTATTGGCTTGAGTGTCCCCTTAAACCGGGTTAATACTACAGTTCTAAATATCCTAACTGCATCATAAAGAGAAACTTCACAGATGTTCTTCTGTCTTGAAAATAATTCTGCATCACATGCTACAGGATACTATGCAGATGTTCGTGCCAGAGGTAGCAATGCACCACCTCACATGATCTCATGGGGAAGCAGAAAAAGCAGAAAGCAAACGAGTCTGGGTGAGAAAATGTTCGGGGAAACGCCGTCAACATGGGTCGTCTGTTGTTCAGCAAGAACTGGAGGGTAGATTTTAACTTTTAGTATCTGTCAACAGTAGCATGCTAACTAACGTTAGCCTCATGGGATAGAATGTTTGCCGTTGCTCGGCAACAGCTGCACCAGGAATCCTGTAAGGCTAACGTTTAGCTAGCCAGTTCAAAAGTCCTCATTTTTTCCGTCCCTGTGTAGACGTGTTCCTAGCATCAACAATCATCCCGATTTTAACTCCTAAATATTGTTTAGTATGTTACTTATCGGGGCATCCCTGATGAGTCTGTGAGCAGTTCGGGAGGTTTAAGACTGGATCTGTAAACCGTTTACATTAGATTTCTTCTCCGGTTGTTGGGAGGTGTAAATCAGCACAAACCCCCTGTGTGATCATCAGCTGCACTGTGTGGGCTTAGTGTCTCCTTCCTTTTCTTTCTATTTGTGAGGCTGGAGGCTTGCAATGTTAGCAGCAACATTATTATCATGACTGTTATAGTAGCCAAACCACCATTGTTTAACTGGAAAGTAATATTACAATAGAAAATCCACAGTGAAAAGGGTTATTTAGTTCATCATTCACACTTTCATTTCAAAATGGAATCCACTGGTTTGCTTTTCAAAGTGCTTTGCAATAGTTTTACTGAGATTGTTTGTCCTCACAAAACTTGGTTTATACAAAGTAAATGCGATTTTTCTGACCAGAGAATATCTGGAGTGATAAATGCACCTGAAGTGACTAACAGGTTGGATACATCAGGTCAAAGGTCAGATCAGAGCTGTCAGCTGAGATCGATGTCAACGTAAAGCCTTGTCTGTCACTAGGCGCATTGTCAACACACTGCAGTTGGCCAGGCTCATTCCAAACTGTCTGGTCTGTGTGTGTGTGTGTGTGTGTGTGTGTGTGTGTGTGTGTGTGTGTGTGTGTGTGTGTGTGTGTGTGTGTGCGTGTGTAATGACACTTCAAAGTGCTCGTTTGTCAGTTCCACTGAGCTTCATGTCGATTCACAAACTGCATGAAAACGAGTGAGAAACCGTTTGAGTTGCAGTTAAAAGGACTTGTTCAGCTGTTCACAACCTGCAGAGCGATTCATCCAGTTTCTTCAGGCTGAACGATTCATCAATCCATAATGAAAAGAAATGTTATTTACTATATCCATTTGATGTGGTGGTTGCTTTCGACAGTAAGATCTTTGTATAATTAACCTTTTTATAAGTGATCCCTGCTCACACTGCAGATGAACTGTGTTTAGCTCTTTGCCTAACAGGTTTAGCGGAAAAGCCTCCAGGCAGACGGAGAAGCCGCTGCTCAGTAGCACTCCTCTCATTGATTACCGTGCAGCAGGTTACAGATTCAAACACCTCCCTGTCACTACATGTCATGGGATTTTAACATGATTTCTTGACTTGATGAAGACTTTTATGAAGTCTTAAAGCAAGTTATTTGTGGCTCCAGACGTGGTTTCACATCACAGAAGGAGGACAGGCTTACTGATAAATCTGGGTGCAGTTATTATTATTATTATTATTAATAACTGCACCCAGTTATTACCTTATTAGAAGAATAAGCGGGGGCCCCTGTATCAGTCGGGGTCTTTTTGTGACACAGAAAGTGCAGCTTCCCTTCCTCGGCAGAGCTCATCAAGCGCATTTAAAGTGATTATTCCCAACATGTTTTGACCCAAATGCCACTAGTTACTCACGACCTGTTGGCCTCCTGCTTCAGCTCAGCTCGCTGAGGCCGAGTCCAACAAACCCGATTGACTGGCAGGAGGCCTGCGCTCTGCAGGCTTTAAGACCCCCCCCCCACAAACTTGGTGAGATGGAGGAACCAAGAGCTCAACGCTCGCTCCCACAATACCCAGTCATTCACAGCAATCCAGTTCCTCAACATCACTCCGTGCTCCCAATACCTCAAAAGAGGGCTGAGCAGAATATTTATGTGGCTGCACAGTCTGCATGCCCTCCAGCCAGATATTCTTGCTTCTTTTGAAGTTGACCTGGATAAGAAAGTTGCTGGATTATCAGAATGTGGACAAGAAACCTGCCGTTAAATATCTTTATATTAACAGTGGATGAAATGACTTGGGGGCGTGGGGATGAACCCACCAGGCAGCAGACAGACGCAGTTAGACACCAGCTGGTGAACAAAGTGGAGCCTTAAGCCGCTAAGACACCAGATATTCCCTCAGGAGTGGGTGGAGACCAAAAACTGAGCAAAAAGTCATTTTAATTATCGGGTGGACGCAAAAACGACTCCACGGGAATGTTAATGTGGCTCCATGTCTGTTTAGTGTGTAAAGGATCCACTGTATGCTAAGATAACATGCTAATGTTGTGTTTACAGCTGGCTCTCACTGACCCAAAGTGCTTCAAACGACGTGCTCGAACCTTTCTGAAACAAAACCGCGACTGTTCCTCCAGATTTTATTGTGAGCAGTAAAGTGCAACACCACACGCTCGCCCCCCCGCAGACTTGATCAAGTGACAATAAAAGAAGTGCAGTTTACCCAGACCACATTACACTGCAACAGTATGTCTCTGTGTGTGTGTGTGTGTGTGTGTGTGTGTGTGTGTGTGTACATTACTGTCTGGAGATGTAGATGCACTAGAGAGATGTGATACGCCCTTAAGGTAACATCACTCCTCCACAGCCTGCGTTGCACCGGGGCACTCCCCTAACATGCATGCTTATGTGTTGTGAAATATGGACATAAAGAGGTGTGTGTGTGTGTGTGTGTGTGTGTGTGTGTGTGTGTATTTATCAAGATTCAAAGGTTTGATTCGTCACATGCTCGTATAGTTGTGCAGAGAGGCTCTGCTACAAGCCTGGTGTGCAATAAAAAACAATAATTAAGAGTAAAAAAACTAAATATTAAGGATAAAGACTGAAAGAATAAAAACCTATGAACACATGTAACAAACATTAAACGTTAACGTGTATCTAAGCCCGGGGAGAAGCTGTGGCCTATGACGTTGTTCTGGCTATTTTACTCTAAAGATCTGGTGTTTTTATTGACATTTTGGATTTTGTCAAGTGGGGAAATCTTGGCAAAGCACAGACTGAGAAAGAGTTTATTATTATTTTAAAAAATACTTTCGAGGCTCTGTTGTCCTTTAACAGATCAACTCGGTCTTTTTACAGCTCAAAGACAAAGTGTACTGGAACTTATATATACAGTAAAATGTACACGTGTTGCAAAGTATGCACATCTGTAGGGTGGTGCAACGTATTCACAGAGGACTAGACACGGCCGGGGGTCCACAGAGGTCAGAGGTCAGCGTTCGACAGGAGCTGGAATAGTATCTGGATAACATCTAGAAAAACTACAGTGTGTGTGTGTGTGTGTGTGTGTGTGTCTCCTCACTACAGTAGTAGTGTTTACAGTGCGCTGTGGTTCATTACAGTAATTACACTGGAAAAAAGACCACTCCAAAAATAAGTAAAAAAAATTTAAAACAAGCTATTTTTGCTTGAAACAAGCAAAAAAATCTGCCAATGGAACAAGTGAAAATTCTCTTGATAAGA
>JAVQJD010094108.1:0-23144 GCA_036023655.1 Nannoperca australis | reverse complement strand
AATTATATTTTCCCACACTGAATCAAAATTATATTCAAACCGAAAAAACTTTTCATACTTATTTTTATTTTGAAAACATCGCTACATTTTTCAGACTTCAACATCAAAACTTGAACTTTAAGATTCCAATTTTTTTTCTTCGAATGACCAAAACTTATGACCTTAATTTTGCTCCATACTATATGAAGCCAACATGTGGTGCAATGATACCGGTAACACTGAGGCAGTATGTCCTAGTCCAGAGAAGTCAATAACCTCGGCAGTCCTAACAACTGTTTATCTTTCACATGAAAAGAAAGCTACAGTAAATCATTAAATACATCAAGACAATAGAGGTTTAGTGTGCATTTAGTTAAAGCCCCCCCTTTTTCTTGCTATACTGATTAACTTGTGTACTGTATGTGTGCACTATCAGTTAAGTCTCTGTGCATGTTGTATATGTATTTGGATATTTACATACATCTGTATTGGTGCTTCATCACCTTCTCTTATGCAGTTCGGCTCCAACCAGATCGGCTCAGCACACAAACACAGCAGATACAGTAAGCCTATCCTCACAAACTATCATTGCCGGATCTTTTTTTCCCTGGCAGAATACAAAATAATAGAACATAATAATGAGGGTCCACTCACACCCTCTATTGAACTAACGAGTTGTATTTTTGTGCTTGGTACGCATCAACTGGCAAAATTTTGCCTTGTGTTACACCCCTTCCTGTACTCTAGACATCTTCCAAAACAATAACTAAAATAAACCCTTGTGCATACAAGAACTGAGAAAACTAGCTATCAGCAAACACATCTGCCTGCATATATGCGCACACAACAATATGAAAACATGCATACAAAAAGGTAGTTATTATGTCTTTGATGATATCATCAGTGAAAATATGTATTGTATTTTGTTTGACATATTGGGCTTATCAAGTGACAGATTTCCATTGCCAGACAATAACAAAAGGACATTACAGTAGCACATCATTAGATGGTATTTGCGCAACACTCCCACAGACATACAGTAAAACCACAAACACATTATGTCACTTTATGTGTGTTCAAATGGCCACCTTTGATGTGAAATATGTTTGATGTCAGCATTATTTTTTGGAAAAGGTAAAGGGAAAGTGTTCTGCAATAATTTCAGCGTCTCAGATAAAGACAGATAAAAAACAATGGACCATCAAAGGAAAACATGGACATAGAAGCACTTAGTATGAAATGGCTTTGTGGGTAATTTATAAAGTTTCATAACTACCATGCCTCATACTTTTACTTGTTTTGTTATTACTGTGTATTATTGTGTTTTTTACCCTCTGTTTAAGATAGGGCCCATCCATCACATAGGCATCTCAGACATCAGAATGGTTCTCCAAATCAATGGCTCATTGACTGCCCCAGCAGCAGACATGGACACACGTCTGTCTCCCTGACAGTTACAAAAAAGAAACAGGAATACAAATTGGGCTTCACTGTCTGACTGAGAGGGCAAGAGAATAGATCATTGACAATCATGACACAAATCCATCTCTGATTCTTGAAAACCCCTTTTCTATTGTTCCCCCTGGTTCCCCGAAGTCCCCTTGCTTGATCTGTCGATATAGACATGCTTGGAATAGTCATTTTGTTTGGCTGTCTCTACAGGAGTTTGGGATTAGGTGCTTTAGAGGACATTTTGACAATGGGAGAAGGATTGAGGCGAAAGCCTGTCAGTGGCTTTGCTGTTTATCGATTGCAAATGTGGTGAGAGCTTAATTGATTCACACTTTGAGATCAACACGATAATCTCTTAGCCTTGGGACTACAGTGGGATGTGCAGGTAGGAAACAGACAGGAAGGGCATGGAAAGTGTGAATCAGCTGAGTGGAAACTTTAGTTTGTTGCTTGCCTCCGGTCAATGTGTTCACAACAATCAGAACCATCAATGCTGCTTCAAGGCCTAGTAATTATGGAGACCTTCGAGTAACTGAAAGTGAACGGAAAGTGAACCAGCTGATTTGTGTTTATAAACAGTTGTGTGTTGTTGTGAATTATGTTTGAGCATAAAATGGATACTTAGTTAAGTTTATACTGGTAACTGCACTAATCATTTTCACCACTCTAACTTGCTGTGCTATTTAGGCTAAAACAAACTATACTGTACTTTCGAATTCTTTAGTTTTTTTCTTGGAAATTCAGTTCTCCCATACATATTTAAACAGATTAAAACAAATGAAACTCAAATAATTTGTCTCCCAATACAATACCTAAACTCTAGATAACTAATAACTGAGTACCAATCCAATTCCGAACCCTTGAGATCCTCCTTATGTCAGGTAGCATGCCATTGCCACTTCAGATCACCTTAACTAGAAAAGGAGACGTCCATGCCACTGCCTTCACTTTCAAATTCATTGAACAATATGCAGAAAGTGGTAACTTTGCTACTTTACTGATTTGACTGAAATAATGTCACAGATAACGTAAACACCAAATGCATTAATGCTGTTTATGAAAAAACGCCAATAATGTGGATCTGTTATGTCTGGCTGATACCCCTTCTGCTTAATAAGGTCAGTATTGAGGCCAATACAAGTCAAACGATTTTAATTAGTTCAGTCCTATACACAACGTACAACTAAGACCTCAGCGTCTGTCCGTCACAAGTTCATAGACGTGCCAGGACATCTCCCACTGATCTCACCAGTTTTACTGCAAAGTACATAAAAGCAATTTCAAAATGTATACTCTTATAGTTTGGTTTGGTTGAATCCTCAGTCATATTTAACAAACAGTAATCATGCACACAACTGTTTTCAGCTTCCACCTTGTCTAATCAGTGCTCAATGTGCGTTCAAACTGGCTTCTCAGAAGAAACAACTGCAAGTCCAATTATTTTTAAAATTCAGATCATCTTAACATGAAGTTAAAAATGAAACCTTAACCTAGGTTTTAAAAGCTGTCCTACTACAAAGGCTAAGCAGAATGCACATCCACATATCCATTCATTCCTCCCATCAATCCATCCCTACTCTTTATCCCGTACACCTTCTATTTTACTCAAACAACCCTTAAAAACAGCAGTTTCAGTCCCTTCTCTTCTTATTAGAAACCGTCCAGCAGCTTCTCTCTCCATCATCAAAACCAAAGGGGGAGGTTTTTCCCCCATCAATACGACTTCCCAGGGTGAAGCCTTGAATCTGACAAGAGACAGAAGTCGCTGATGGGATTGCTGCTAGACCCGCAGGTGGCTAGCCAGGCAGGCTGAGAAGTAAGTAGATGGACACCTAAAAGAGTTTTTGAAAATGAAGCTGCGTTTTCAGTGGTGTTCTGGGGCTTAAAATGGAAAAAGCAGGATGAAAACAAGGCTACATGGGACCACAGCCATTTCTCTGTGTTCTGCAGATGAAGAAAGGACGCCTGATCAAGCGCAGCAGGGGAAGAAGGCAAGCTGGGAGGCCAGAGGGATTTCTGCCTCTGTTTGTATATGTGTGTGTGTGTGTGTGTGTGTGTGTATGAGCATGTGTGTATGTCTGGGTATAGGAGTCATAAGATTTTCTGACTCAAAAAGCTTTGCAAGAGGATGCACACTGCCCTTAGGCCAAATCTGTAGAGTCCAGAAAAAGTTTTTCTCTGTTAACCAAAGTGCATATAGGCCTACTGTAACTGCTAAAATGTTTCTGAAGTGAAAGGCAACATTGTCCAGTGCTTGATTGATATGTTATGTAGGAAATCAGAGTTTTAGATATATAAATCATTCAGTGAAAAAGGAAATAAAATACATGACTTGTTTTTTGTGTTTTATGGGGATTCTCTTTGACATATCTTACAGTTTTGTAATTCAAATTGAGATACATTTTCTGCAGTATTGATACCACTGCGAGATCTCAAGCACAGAAAAGACTTTCGACTTTCCTTGAAACTTGAGTTTGAATTCTGGGAAGTACAATAATCAAAGCAACATTGCACATGAACCTTTCCAGTAGCAATAAAGCTCAATAGAACCTCATCAATATTTTGTCTCCAAGGCCGGAGCCAGCAAAAGGGAACTTTAGTAAGTTCCCCTCCACTCAAAAACATATTTTTCTTCTTGTTCTTACACTTGAATATTAGAGCTCACGGTCTCTCAAATATTATGTTATAACTGCCTGAAATGTTTATTGGCAACACAATTTCAAATAAGGGTACTCATGACAAAAATGGGGGGGGGGTCCCTTGCTTAAATATGTATCTACCATCTTTAAATATTAACCTAAGAAGAACATTTGGCATTTCTAATGTGCTGCACATCAGCACACTGCTGGTGTTACACCTTGTACTGTAGCAGTGCAACAGATGTTTCACCTTCAGTAACAGTGACTAAATATGTGGTGAAAACACTACACCCTAAACCCTGTCGATGGTTTACTTCGACACAGAAAAAAGAACAGTGCATATGTATAAACTAATGTCGCACAGGGAAACTAGGACCCATGCAGGGGTATAAGCCAAGCAGGTGAGAGCACAAGCTAATGGGCAGCAGGTGTGTGGAGACTGCAGGCTGCCTCTACACTTTGTGTCTTCTTTGTGTGCTCTCTCCATGCGGCTGAGACTGTTGTATACACTTGTTCCTCTGGTAATCCAATCCTGTGTGTTTTTAATGGTTAAATATTCATTTTTTTTGTTTGTTTGTTTGTTTGTTTGGGAACTGTAGAGGTGAAAGCACTCTGAGGTATTGTACGTTTTTAATCAATATGATTGTGGGTGTGCCATAACTTTAATCGTAGGTTAAAATTTGAAAAGATGACCAATGTAGCAATTTAGTATTTACCCCACAACAGGGGTGCTGGAAGTTGAGTGTGTTTTTGTTACAATTACCACAGGTAGAATACCTGTGTTGTGTTTTGATAAATAGCCAGTTAGATGTCTTCATTTATCACCAAATAAACTACCTAAAAAGACTGGATTCAGATTTGCTACCATTCTATGAAACCCCATCCCTAGTTGTATATGAATGTAATTTTAGGAGATGTGATTGGACATTTCTATATTTGATTTAGAGCAATATTAGAGTTAGCATCCAAGCATTAAAATGTCCATCTCCCTACCGCATGAGTGGAGATGATACTTGACATCGAATAAGTAAAGATAATCTCACCACCATCAAATGGTATGCAAAGACATCCATGACCTTCCAGTTTCAGTAAGGAGGAGAAAACTGAACTGTCACCTCAGACCTGAGCAAGCCAAAAGATCAGCAGGAAGGGAGCAGTGAAATTGGCAGGGGCATAATCATCACAAATTGCTAGAAGCACAAAGGAGTACTGTAGGTGGACTGGTGAAGAGCCAGCTGTGTAATTGTAAGAGCATAAGTTTAGGGGGAAAAGCAATCTTCTCTCTCAAAGCCCAATTTTCCTAAACTTCAATCATTTGCTTTATCGAGCTGTATAAAGAAAATATTCAGACCTTTTTCATTCACAATACACAGTGAAGTAACCCGAACCTCAGGCAAAGACAGAGTGACAGGTGTAAATAATGTTGCACCGTACCTTCTTAATATAAACTGACTTTGAATTTGGCTCTTCACTGTGAATTGGACCTGAGGTTTTGTCAAGAATGAAAAGACATTTTTGTCCTCAAAAACATGGCCTCCTTCTCTCATTGTCGAGTGTTGCCTGATCACTCTTCTGCTCTCCCTCTTTATTGCAGGTCTCGGCAGGTTATCCAGTCAGGAGAAAGCAGCATGTTACCCTTAGGTGAGACATGCCAGCATTCTCCTGGTTCCCATGCATCAGGAATATAGCATGATGTCTGTCTTGGCTGCTTCGAGCTCTACAAGAGTCAACTCTCCCTACGTGACTGCCAAAATACATTAACCAGCACCAAACTCTAAATAATTAAATATCTGGGTGACATGGCTTGGCAAGAACACCCCATTGCTTGATTAAAACTTTATCACCAGACACTGTGAAAACTTTCCAAAACAATTAATTACCAGGGTATTAATGGTAGCTTGTCCTATGTAAAACACGATAAAATGGGGGACTTAATTAAAAAACTCATTATATTTCCGTTTTCAGAATTTCAGAGTTTTCAAATGAATATGGCACAACTTTGTCTTCTCTCTGCCTCTCTCTCTTCTTCTTCCCTCCTCATTTTTACACACAAACTGACACACACACACACACACACACACACACTTTCCTTCAGCAGGCATTCATGTGCCACCTCTGTAGATCCAGAGTGGGTGTGTGGGAACGTTTGCATTCATTGTCAGAATTATATATTTTTTTATCCCAGCTCATTATTTCAGTCTCATTCACTTTCTTTTTTTCAAATGGAGAAATTGAGAAATTAATTTCCGTTCTCCTCTGGTGCAGATGGGGATCCGCAAGAGAAAGCTGTTCAGTCATGTCAGTGAGGACGTGTGGGAGATGAACACCTCGGTGGCAGGTGTCGTGCTGCTCTTTTCTTCTCTACCCCTTCGCATGCCCTCACTCACACTTGCGCAGGCCCAGACCTCATCTTTTATGGAGTAAAACTGCATCAGCATAGTCTCTGAACAAAGCCTTTTATTGCGCCTGACCTCTACCTACCTGACATACTCGGTCCAAGGCTTTGCCCCACATTTAAATATCAAGACAGAGGCAGCACAATGGCCTCCCTCCTCACTCAGCATACCCTGTCATAGCAAAACTCATCCCAGGGTCCTCAGCCTCACAAAAGGGCGTCTATGCTTAACAAATTGACAAAGACATGAATAGAGATTGCTGGTGGGTCAGAGGAGACCCCATAGGACACGGCATGAAGCAGCACTAGAGGCACATGTACCTGAAAGGCTGAGCAAACAAGCTCTCATGTACAAAAAAAACGAAAATCTAATTGGGAGGTCAGATTGAGGGCAGCCTGTACTCACACACACATAGACACACGCAATGACTCACATACAAGCATTCGGCCTTGTTAGTCACAGCTGCTTTGGCATAAATACAAGACATATAAACACACACAGGTTAAAGTTTCACACACAAAAAAACCAAACAAGCAAACAATGAACTTGAGTAAAGGACAGTTTTCTACTTCTACAATCATGCTTGCTCACTTTAGCAACTGGGGTCAACTACAGAGCAGACGGCAGTGTAAGGCACTCGATGGGTCTGGTAGTTGATGAAAAGAAAAGGTAGTGTATTGCCAATGCTCCTGATGCAATTGGTTAGTTTTTGTCTTAACTCCTTGTGTATTGTTATCGGTGGGTATAAGGACAAAGCACAGAGCGGGTGGCCGTGAATTAAACTGGAAACAGATGATCCAATTTCACATCCCTTAGAATTTTAACTAGATGAGCTTAGGATACTGTGTGTGTGAGTGTGTGCGCGTGCATGCTCGTGTGTGTGCACGTGATATTCATGAGGCTGATGTACAGAGCAGGAGGGTAATTTTCTGCACTCACTGAGCCAGGCATTCCTCAGGACAAAGGGACTGGGGAGACACATAGATTACAAGGTTGAACAGGAGTGATGAGGGGACTGTGCACTTACACACACACACACACACACGCACAAATGTACACATTCGACACCCCTATTTTCTCCTCTCACAGCTTCGCCAATCCGACTCCACCCCACTAGCTCACGGCCGCCTGCTCCCCCAAATCCCTCTCTATTCCCAAATTGCTAGTCAAAAGGACGGAATTAGAAAATAAAACTGTGCGGCTGACAAACAAGATTACATGCTGTTTGCACCTGGTTGTGGCAATTAAAGCTCTGATGACAAGCGAGGATGGCCTCCTAATGTGGTGTCTCAAGGCATATCAGCGTTTTCCCAACAAGATTGCGCCCC
This sequence comes from Nannoperca australis, assembly GCA_036023655.1. Lineage (NCBI taxonomy): Eukaryota > Metazoa > Chordata > Actinopteri > Centrarchiformes > Percichthyidae > Nannoperca > Nannoperca australis. Next base: position 15,350 of record JAVQJD010094108.1, on the reverse strand, counting down.
ACGTGCCATTGTGGCAGCACTGCCAGCCTCACCGCCTGTCATTCTTTGGCCCTTTGTGCTGTCTGTTGTATTCTGTTGTGAGCACGTCGGGGGTATGCTACATTGAGATATTCATAATTAAAACTGTGGCAACAGATACAGCCATAAGAGTGACACTCTGCTGATTTCGATTTAAAGGCTAATTTAGCTAATCCAATAATTAAAGCAAACAAAAGCAAAAAAAAAAAAAGAGAGAAACTCTGTGCATATAAACACATTTCAAAATGATCAGGGTTCAAATATGCACATCAAGTAACTTCTAAACACATCTGGATTTTCAGTGTGTCCTGTGTAAACAGTGTAGTCTGGGGCTTCTACTCCATGTCCTCATGTTCGGCGGCTTCAGCTCAAGGGAATTTTCTGAAAGCCCCCTTTATCTTAAATAGCCCCATTTGAATGACAGCACACAAGTAAACAAAATTGTTTAAATGTACCACTTACATGAGCTGATTGCTTTCTTCTCTCTTATTTGTGCCAGAATAATAAAACGGACCCTTTGCGTAAACAGACGCCACATCATTATTTCATAAGTTTGCTGAGTTGAGCGAGGTAAATTATGTACGCTTTGCTTTCTTGGGGACAGCAGGCCTTTCCCTCTATGTTAGTGTATAAGCTGCCTGGATGAGAACAATGTCTCATATGTTGAGAAATGTATCAAACCCCAGAAGAGATGTCTGCAAAAAAGATTTATCTCACCATAATATTTCACCAGTGCTCCTACCTTTGCAATTCTTAGATTGTTGATTCAGGTGTTGAGGTTTTGATTAGCACGATAATGAATTGGTTAAAGAAGCCATTTTCTTCTTTTGCTTTATCAAAATGATAATGTTGGCTTTTCTTGGATCCTTTTGGCTGCTTGACTGTCTTTTAAGGTCTATCACTGACTGTGCCTAGCCTGTAAAGAGCTTAACTCTCCTCATTAGCAGTCGCTCTCCTCCTGCTATGTTGGCTCTGCGTGGTACCGCTCCCTTTAGTGGTTTCCAATGTCTCTCTGTCTGCATGTGGAAGAGCGTTGGAGAACTGGGAGCTTCAGAGTGACAGATGGAGGCTTCTTTGTGACCCTTTGAGAGATTGGCAAGCCCTTCTGTCCCCTCCTGATTGAGTGTCTAACTACCGGTCGCTCTCCTCACGTCAAACAACCCCGCTTTATGTTATCTAAAGCCGCTCCCACTTGGCCCACTTGCTGCGATGGCAGTGTCAGATCCTGACAGCCGTTGTCAACTGCAGCTAGCACTGATGCCATTGAGGCTTGATAAATGGCACTTTTATGAAAGTAGTCAAAATTGAACAGGTCTGAAAGAAGATACGCACATTATGGGCAAAACAGAAGGGGTTCAAAAAGTCTGCTAATAATTCCAGGATTGTTTTAGTAACAGATGAGTTGGGTCTGCTACAGAGAAAAAAACAATAAGTGTCATGAGTTTGAAAATATAAGAACGTTTTTCACCCTGTAATACCGTTTATACTAGACTTGGCTTTAATCGAAGGTGTTTATTACCATATTAAATGAATAGTACTAGCATTCTAGCACTGTTAATTAACATTGCAACAATTTCAACCCTGTATATTTGTATGTAATATTTCTATATTGAAAATAATATTTGTCACTCAAGTCAACACAAAACCAAGAAAAATACTTCCAGAATGGACAGGCAGGACCAACTTAACTGTCCACAGACAAAAGCTAATTAACTAAACAGTTCTCCCAATGAGAACGGACTGGAATGGAGGAAACTTGATCTTGATGTCTCCAAGACTGCCTTGTTAGACTGTGATCTGGAAAAAGCCATAGACAAATCTGGGTGGCACCTCATTAAAAATCCTCATATAACACTGTGATGTATGCATAGGATTTCACATTTAAGCACTTTAGCCAAGAAATCTGTCCAACAGATTTTGTAGAACAGGTTATATGATTAAAATATAGTAATTATATAGCCATTGATATAAAGGTTATAACCTACACAAATGTAGCTTTTCAACAAAACTTGGTCCAGGTTTAACAGATGACTAGATGTATTTTTTCTAAGCTATGCTGTTATCAGCTGCTACAACAACAAACTGAGATTTGGTAAAAAAATCAAAATAAAAGCCTCAAGCATCTGCTCCATGAAATCAATTTTACTTACAAAATCTCCATTATCATTTAATCCTCATGTCTCGATCGCATTATGAGCAGCATGCCAACAGAGGACCTATGATGGACCGCTAAAGACTGAGCGATCTGGTTATGGAGCTGATGGTGGATGATTTTTATTAAATGCAAAAGCAATTTTTATGCTCCCTAAATCTAAGATTGGAATGATATATCAATAATGTAAACATGAACTATCTTTCATGCTTTAGTTGCTACAAACGTATTGTATTGCAAGAATGGATATTGTTGGGAAATCGAAATGAAAATGAAATGCACCATCATTGTTGACTCATTCAGTTATAAACATGATATGGCTTAGCAGAGGAGTTCAAATAAAAACATTTCCTCCCTGTGTTGATTAAAAAAAGGCTGTCCGGGTGAAATTACATTTCCCAGAAAATTTTTACTGTTGGAAATTAGTAGTATATAAATATCATTTTTAGGACACAGGTTTGTTAGAGGACAGAAAGTAAACAGACAACTTATGACTCACATACATCAGCAGGCACTTGTGGTCTTCCCTGGTACTTTGTACTGGTACTGTTGGGCTTTACTGCAGCCATCTTGCTTATTTCTGCAGCTTTGTACAATCATTCTGGTTTCCAGCACATGAAATACATGTTCAGCTGGTTTGAGTTCACTTTAGGATTATTTTCTGGTTACAATTGAGGGACTTTGTACTGTAAAGATGGACTGAGTCCTACACTGTTTATCCAATATGAAAACTCCCAAACCCCCTTAGAGCTGAGAGTCGCACTTTAACCCCATAGTCATCGTTCCATTTCAAATCCTGTTTGCTTGAGTACAGAGCCAAAACAATGAAAACATGTCACTGTCCTAATACTTTCTGACAGCGCTGCAGTCTTTTTTTTTTGTAGTGCAACGCACTCACCTCTGATTTTGTATGTCTTTTGAAGAGGAATTTGGTATGTAATGCTGAGATGCTAGCTTCTGAACACCCAACCATTGAAGTGGGAGAATGTCTGGCCTATTCAGGATTGAGAGGCACCCACAGATGGAGCGCTCTGCCTGGCAGTGAAGAGCAACAGAGCAAAACAGAGTAATCTAAAACAGAGTGAAAATGTGTTGTATCCCACCTGCACTCTCATCTCGCTCTTTCTCCTGTGTATACTAAATGCATTATTCACATGACTAAAATAAAGTTGAGGAGGGAAAACTGTCAAGCAGCAATCATATCTCAATCATGATTCATGCCATCTCTGACTCTGACAGCTTGTTTATTGCTCTCCTCATGATGGCACCAAGCCCTCTGCTGTTGCAATAATATCTTCCAAAGGAGCACTCACAAGAATGGATAGGTACTGAGTGAATTCAGTGGTACCTAGGACTCTTTTCTCAAACAAACTATATTAAAGTATCTCCAAAATAGATGCACTCTGCCTTTCAACCTACATGCAATTATCTGGTGCTCTGTAATTGGAAGCAGAGAGAGGAGGGGGGACAAAATTAAATCAATATTCACCTATGATTTTCTCAGCATATTTCAAAACAGCATAGACTGATGCAGAAATTCCCTCTCTGTGTACAAGGGCTGGATTTAAAAGGATCTGCAGATGTCTGTGCTTGTTTGACTTTTCTAATGCACTTGCTTTTAGTTCCATAAAAATCTTTAAGCAGATGCCAAGGGCATGCAAAGAACATACTGTAAATGCCAAACGAAGCTATTTCACCTGAGACACAGAATAAATAAGCCAAGGAAATTCATGTTTTAAGATATCCAAGGGTTGCTACAGAGTCAGGTGTATCATTTTTAAAACACATTTCCAAATAAATTCCAATTATTCTCTATGTTTTTTTGAAGACATTATAAAATGCATTGGTAAAACTTTATAATAACGTGTACACATTTGTCAGTACATAAAAGGAACAAGGGAGGATCAAATCAGGAAGGACTTGATACTTAATGAATAGTTAATAAGTAGTTCCTGAATAACTAGTTATAATTATATAGTAATAATGCTGAGTAACTAGGGAACAGGCTTAGATATACTTTCGTCAGTACATTTCCTTTTTTCACTTTCTCTACGATTCCAAATTTAGTTTTAAACAATTTAATTTTTTGCTAGACATTGAGGTGTTTAGTAAGTATATGAAACTCAAAATACTTTGTGTAAGCAGCTTTACAAACTCTGTTTAGGCGTCAGCGTGGTACACATGTCATGGGTATAAATATTAACATATATGTGGTCTAAATATGATCTTTTTTAATCTTGCAGTTTTAACTTTGTTATTTAGAAACTAATTGTAGATTTTTCAGTAAAAACTAATAATCTTGAGGTAACCTGGGACTAATGAGTCGTTACTCGTTTTGTGCTGAACAATTAAGCAGCAACAATAAAGAAAGTGTGTCCTTTCACAAATATTTATGAACTAATAATTACCTAATGATTCATTATTGTAATATCTTTCACTCTGTTCTTCTGTTCATCTTTATTAACTCACCATTATCTACTGTAAATACTAATAGTTATTCAGGAAGTAACAGCTCATTAATTATCAGGTTGTTCCTGATTCGTTCCTCACTCATTCCTTAGTAACTCTATTTACTATTAATTATACTTATAATTTTGTTAACTGCATACATGTTACCACTCCATTTAATTCTCCCTCTCTTGTCATTCTTTTACATCTTTCTTCCTTTGCAGCAGACTGTGCATGCTCCCCTCTGTGATGTCTGAATTTTGTATTTAAGGAGGTAGCGCCTGTCCAGACAGCCAGGATGAAGCTGTATTTTGGCAATATGTCTGTAAACACTACTTTATATTCACTCTGCTGTTCTGTGACTGTATGTGGAAATATCAGGGGAATACATAGACGATACATTTTCCCACTCAAAAACAGACCTTGTTTTTTGGAATCAAAATATTGTATTGTATTAGATGGGTTGAATATGTAATATTTTCTTATTGTAAGAAAACTGTTTTTGTCTCCTTTTCTCTATTGGTACTTATCAATAACCTTGTCTTGGATTTAGTTTGAAATGTTCCTTTGTTATAGTTTTTGCCAGAAAATATACTACACAGCTGTTAGACCTTTCAGACACAGCAATATTGAATGTAAAATGTAATGTCTGCTAAATGCCTAAATGTAAAGTCACATTATTCCGTAACACAAATATCAATATAATTGACAGCGTGCAAGGTTTCTTGCCTCCAGAATTTGATCATACACACTTCTCACTAAGATTTAGTGATATGCTAGAGCATGTTTAAACATTTTTATTTATTGATATAAGAGCCAATAATTCTGTTATGCACTAATATTTGACCTATATATGGTAGCTATCCTCCATGAATTAAAACATATAGGTAACTATGGTGGCTCTAGTTATGTGTTATGTGTAAATTTGGCAAAATCCCACAGCATTTTGGGAACTAACACAATGGACACCAAAGGAGAGTGGGCCATTACCCTTCTCATTCTCCTGCTTTCCATTGTATTATAAAATATGATTTATAGTTGCTGTTTCCTCACTTGATCACTTTACAGTTCCAGGTCCAGGATCATCATTCGCTTCACTTAAGAGTTTTTAGCATCACTGACTCTGAGGGAATAGATTTTTTTGTTTAGTTTGTTTACCTGTACACAGAATTCTGGGTATTGACTCATAACCCAATGAAGCTTTTATTTAAAAATAGTTATTTATATGTGTGGCCAGCTCGGTGCAGGAGGAAACCACCATCACTACACTGGGTTAGAGAATAGTGCCTAAGGAAATAGTTTGAGTAACATGCACACACAACTTTAATGCACGCAGATTGGTGTACTTACAACACCAGTAAGAGTGTCTAGTTGAACATTACTGCACGTTTGAATTGTTTGACTGTTTTATTAAAGGATAGCAAAAGAACTTCATGGCAAAAAGACTACGAAATATTTTTAGAAATCACTATATATTTTCTTATTTGTGTTTGTTAAGTAAAAGTGTAACTTTACAGAGAATCAAATAAAAAGGCAAATACCTAAGATAAGTTCACTACAGTATGCTAAATGTCAGTGATACTTCAAGAGACATTATATGGAATAGTCACGGGTGGAAGTAACAAATTACATTTACTCTCGTTTCTACAACAAAGTCATTGTGTTTTAAATTAATTAATTATTAAAATTTAATTTTTCTTTTACTTAAGTACTTTTTATAACTAGTACTGTAGGCCTACATCGTTACATTTCAAGTCTCATCTGTTACAGAGTACCCACCCCTTTTTGAAATAGGGGCTGCATTGGGCTGTACCTACTTTGGGGTCGTGTGGGCTCTTTCTAGTGGGTAGGTTTGTATGGTAGGCCGAATGTAGGTATAAGTACAGAAGTTTTGAACATCTTTAGACAGACGTCTAACTAGACATTTTGGTCCAATCGACGTTCATTACTCAAATTAATGTGCATGTTCACTGCATGACTGTTGGGGGAAGGATTAAGTCGTTATGGGTTAAGGTAAGGTTACTGTACCTTGGCATTGTTAAATAAAGGTTACTCACTGATTTTCTTTTTTATGCACCACCCGGTTAGCACGATAAGTGACCCAAATCAAACAGTGTGTTCTCAAATGTAACAGTAGTGTCATATATTCTCATATATAGTAATTTTTTGATGTAATGCAGTAACCTTTACTCAGAGTACACTTCACGTGGGCAACATTTTACTTACAATTACTTTTACTCAAATACACTATTCTAGTACTCTTTCCACCACTGGGTTTAGTTTAATACTACCTTAAAGGACAAGGAAATCTCTGGCTACCATTCTTGGCATTTTTGTTACACTCACACCACAATCTGCCTCTGTTTGAACAATGTTCAAATAATTCACTCTAATACAGCTGGATTTTAAGGATTCAATAAGACTGAAACAGGAATTGGAGCATGCATATGACACAAATCATGAGAAGGAGAGAGCCGATATGCCAAACAATACCGGCGCAAAAGGGTATTCAAACGCACAATAAATCACTGGAAGAATGATAGAAACCAGACTAACTGCTAACAACAGGATGATGGACAGCTAAAAATAGATGGCAAAAAAAATGCCAATAACAGAAAAATGAAGACAATACAACAAAAAGAAAATTAAGGCAAAACAGCAATGAACAACTGCTTTCAGTTATAAGTTATGATGTTTTCCATATTTAAATTGCATTTTAATAAAACCTAACCGCTTAGGTTGGCACTTCAAGAATGAGCACCCTGAGTTTGAATCACCAGTGAATGCATGTGTAAACAGACTGGCATGCATACGCACTTCATGACACACTTTGCAGATACAGCTGAATCACCTTTTAAAGTCAAAATCACTGCATGGCAATAAACAGCAACAAATACAAAACGTGCCAAGGTGACTCATTAGGCAGTGGCTACAGTATGTGTGAATAGGAACTCAAGAGGTTGACTGCTTGACTCATAGAGGTAAATGAGGAAGTCACACCGCCTTCAGAAGTTTTAATCCACCTCCTTTGATGGAATGTTGTTGTCATAAACAATCTAGATTAAAAAAAATTGAAATACAACATGAACAGTAGTTAACATCCAGCCATATTATTCAATGGTAACTACACTGACTCAAAAACAACCTTTGTGATGCCTTTTATTGTTGGGATATTAATAGTTTATCCCTTTTATTGAACATGGGATAAGGCATTTACATGCAGGAGCTAATAAATAATACACGTGAGACTGAAATATTGAGGGAATCGTTGCATGCATGTAAACATATTTCTCTGCCAGGTCCGTAAGTAAGCAAGTTAATTAATAGGTAATGAGCACCAGTTGTCATCAACAAACATCATGCAGTTGCATCTTTGACTTGCAGTCCTGTTTCACTATCTTTTGTTTTGCAGTCATGCTGGAGTATTATGTAAAACATGTCATGGAGGATGCAAGCATGTATCAGAACAGCCCTGTCCTCTGTTTGAAACCACTTACCTAACATTCAAATTTGTTGGTAGTGTTTCACTGCATAGTACTTTATGTATATCTACATAGACGTTCTAGCTTTTAATGTAAAAGTTATGAACAGAATTAACCTGAATGTCATTAAGTGACTCCACAGTTAAAACATACTGTACAAATTACAGTAAGTTCATGTTTATTTTCTTAATCTATCCCTGAGTGTCTGCTGCTCCTCTCTCCCTGGCAAATACCTCATATTATAATAAAGTGCATAAATGTGTTGTTGGTTAGGTCTATCGATGTAAAGCTGTTGGACTGGTTGCGGTTGTGCATTTTAATCCGATCATGCAATGCAACCTTTTTTTCTATTAAATGCTGATGTATCTTTCATCTAAAAATGAAATCATCTAAATTCATCTAAAAAAAGCTTGTGCATATTCATTTGGAGCAGGGGTCAACTACATACATAGTGATTTCTGAAAGTCACGGGTTAAAATAGGAGGATTTAGTTGAGACATTAGTACAACAAATCAGTTCACATGATGATTGTTTTAATGGCAAATGTATAACAGAGGAGTAATGAGCCCTTTCTTGAAAAAAACCTGCTCACAAATAGTTTTTAACTAAAAGCAATTAAAGGTGCTGTCAGTTTACTGAAAAGTGTGCTTTTAATCACATCCCATTGTTTAAGTGTGAAATAAGCAGCACAAGCTCAACAGTACAATATGTAGCATGTTTAGTTCATTAAAGAGCTGCTTTTTCTATTTGAGAGCGATTTCTCTGTCCATGGTGCTGAAGTCCACAAACCTTTGTAGACAGGATTTAACACTGTGTGTACAGTGTATACAGTTACACCATATGATAACACATCACTGTGCCTTAGAACATTGTTACTGCAGGGCACATAACTTGACAGCTGTAGATTGATACTCTATTGTCTCACTGGGAAAACGAATGTCTGATATGATATAATGATGTACATTACATATAAGCAAACTATTTGGTATTCAGCATATATAACATTATAGACTAGTCAACAAAGTTAGGTCAGCTTAAGTTGTCTTATTCAAATACATGTTGTCCATATGTAGAAACATCCTTCCCCTCAAATGACAGGTCACTGTCACTTTTAATTACCACAGATGCACTGCGTTTCCTCCACATGCACATTTTAAGACAAAAAAAGGCGAAATAAATGAAGAAGAAAAAAACTACCCCCTGCTGCTGATTGGTTCTCTATGTCTTCTCTGGTCCAGGAGGAGCTCTGTCACATTTATGCCTAAGAAGACAAGTGCTCCCGCAGCTCCCTCTCCTGGGTTTTCAACCCCATTCCTCTCTTTGAAGATCCCTTTTTTTTTTTTTTTTTTTGCAGAATATGCTTTTTTCTTCTTCCCCCAGCCCACTGCTACATTGCCTCCCTTCCTCTTTTCACACTTTGATTGCATATATCTCTCATCTGAGTCCTCTGGCTAATTGCATCATTCTAATGGTCTTTTTCATGATCATACTTTGTGGTAACTTGACGTTTCATGCGGCTTATTAATTAGAATTAGCGAGAATAGGACCAAAAAGTGAAGAGAAAGTGCTGATTGGTAGTTTGAGTGTAGAAATTGCAATTGTCTTGGTTCAGAGTATTTGGACTGTGAGGGGATCAGGAAATGAGGCTCAGATCCAAAAAGTTTACATCATTCCTGGCTAACCCCTTTATTTTAATCCTATAACATTCCCAGTATAAATAACCACTCATTCTGTGTGCATACCAGTAAACAGAGTATAGTAGTGCTCTGATGTCTATTGACATATTATCTCACTTGGCTGCAGCCATTATCAGCAGCATCCACACAGCAACAAGACTTGGCCCGCAAGTGGAGAGAGTAGGTGTCTTTGTCGTTGTCTTCTCCTGGCACACACATGCACACACACACACACATGCACAGTGGTGGCAGTGAGGATGTTGGAAGTCTCCTCCTTTAGCTGCATGGCTTACCTCTCTCTCTCTCTCTCTCTCTCTCTCTCTCTCTCTCTCTCTCTCCTTCCACTCTCAGTCACTCCGAGATGCTGCCACGTCAGTGCAATTTAACAGTTCTTTGATCCATGTCCTGAGAGTGAATGGCAACAAATTAAGCAAATTATTTGAACCACCCACGGGCCTAAGGCAAAGAGAGAGGAGGGAGGAGGGACTGGGGGATGCTACAGTTGTTAAAAGGAGGGTCAAGTGTGACTGCCAGAGCTGTGAAGGAGGGAATAAAAAATAAATAAATATGTTTACTGTATATAAATGTATGGGATAAACGAAGAATGACCTGAATCAGGGGAGATGTGTTCTGCCTCAGTGGTCTCCACCTATTCTCAGTGAGAGCCTGGTTTAGTAGTTAGTAGAGGGCTGGGTTATTTACTTTGGCTTTGGCAGCTGAATGAATGTAGGATATCCATGAACAGTATCACAAAACAACATCACCACCAATTTGTCTTATCTTTAGGAAGAAATCAGTTGAGTGTGAAAGGAATTCCTGTCTCTTTTCCTTTTCTTTTCATTGCATGAGCAGAAACAATGTTTGGTATTTACTCCCTGATGTCTCTCTGTGTTTTTTGATATATTGTTATTGTAGTCCTGCCGGGATGTTGACAGTGCTTTTAGGAAAAAAGAAAAAAGCTGTGGTAAATTCAATTGTAATGCTTTAAAGTGTTAAATGAATGATAATGAGCCTACAACCATGCCTACATTCTTGGCATTCACCAATATATTGTATAAATACCTTATTTTGTATATGGTAAATGGCTGCACGTATATACTGCTTTTATCCAAAGCTATTTATAATTTGCCTCTCATTCACCAGTTAACACACACGTTGATGGCAGCGAACTACCATGGCAGGCGCTGGCCTGGTCATTTGGGATTTAATGTCCTGCCAAAGGATACTTTGACACATTGATGGCACAATATATGCACCAAATGTCATCAAAAAAGGTAGCAATAAAAGAATAATTCCTGATGCACGACTTAGTCACTGTGACTAACACTAAACAACAACTTCATTTATAATTCACAGGTTTAATGTTTCTGAAGCATATTTTGGTACTGTGATCAGCTCAAACACAAAATGCTTTTCATGCATATATCTTTCATGTATGACACATTTCTATGGTCAAATTGTTTTTGCTGATTAGGCCAAATGCATTCGCCCTTTTCTGTGGTAAATATCTTGTTGCATTTATTGCCAGGATGTTAAGGCAACCTCTTGGCCACTAGTACATTACATTAGTTACTAGTAGTGCTATGGAGGAACTACCCTGACCTACCCTGACAAGCAGATCAACATGTTGTCCATAACAGAGTACAGGAAATGTATTCAGTGATAAAAGTAAGAAAAGTTGTTTTAGGTTTTTACGATCCACTCTCATATATGGATGTATGAACAATTTATCAATAATAAACCACAAGGAAAACCAATGTAAAATCAATTTTAAAAAGGCCAGACGGAGTCCTAAGCCAAAACTTTCTTCAGGGAATACATTATTAGTTTGTTTCTCACCATTATTCTCAGTTTGCTCCTTGTTAATGATCCAGCAGTATATGTTGTATGCTGCCAGATGAGCTTGTTATGTAGTTAACGCAATACTACTGCTTCCATTATGACTACAGTGCATCCATTATTATATCTTACTTACCATGACTGCAGTCCTTTGGCTCATGTTTTTTATATCAGATTTCAAATCATATAATTTAAAAAAATCCACTAAATATGCAGTTTGCAGTTGATGCAGCATTAGTAATTTAATGCTTTTGGGAAGGGGGAGAGCACACTGCTCCAAATTCCTTCATTTGAGAATTTTCTTATTTATTTTTCTTATTTTCCTCTTACGTAGGACTAATTCAAGAAAAAAACACACAAAAAAGCAAAAAAATAAAATATATATATATATATATATATATATATATATATATAAATCTGTGTTTGACAGAAATACCCTGCACCCCATCAGCTGAGGTCAAGGATGGTCTTTCCAGTGTAAGTACAGACAAATTGTCATTTCAGAGAAGGTTTTGCTGCATCTTCTAGTTCGATACATGCTATCTGCTGACAGAAATTGTGCTGCAACAGTTACAAACTTGTTATATTGCTTGTAACTTCTCCTTGCTGAGTAAAATAATGAAGGTGATGTAAATCCAAGCCAATTTTTTCATCAACCAAAAATCTTTTTTTTCGAAGCAGGCTGAGTGTGCCCCGCAAGATGTCAATCATTCCCTGCCATTACCTCTCTTCCAGGGCTCCCATTCCTGAAATAACTGTGCTCCCTAATATTCACCATCCTAGCCATCATGATTATGTTGCTCTCAGCATTGAAATCTCTGAGAGCCTCCTGCACCACATCCCTCTACTCAGTCATCAGAATTTGAGTTAGATAAGTTGTCCTCATTCTCAGTGTCCTCTGCTCAGTCTCCCCAACTTAACAGAAGGAACTGGGCAGACTGGAGCACTGACTTCTCTAGTCATAACGTAATTTCACAGCTCATTATAGTCCAAGGACCAATCCCTTCAGATGCTGTCAGTGGTGGTGGTAATAGATATGCATTACCTGGCAGTTCTGGGTCATACAATATTTGCAAAGCATTCTAGCTCTTCTCTGTCGTTTTCCCAAATGTTAAGACAATCATAGAAAATACATTTGAAACGTAACTAGTTAAAAGTGAATTTATTGTATTTTGCTGTTGACTAAATTTGAAAAGTCCTTGTAGGCCACCCATCTGGTACTCCATGTGGAACAACATAAATTGAGAATTATCCTTAAAAATTGTATAAAACAAGGTGTTTGATATAGACAGTAGCTTTACTCTATCCCTGCCTATTGAAATACAGAGTGTTTTGTTTTTGTCTGAAAGAAAATCTGACAATCCACAATGCTACACTAATTAATGCTTAATGCATCACATTATTGTAATGAGCTTTAATGAAGCATTTTCCCAGAGCCATTAAGATAACGATTGTAAAGGATTCAGCACATAGGTGAGCTAACATTTATCTTCAAATCAATGGATTCCCACTGCCTGAGCTGTAATTAGACCGTCAGACTCTGATAAGGGTCATGCTAAACTTGTTGTGTGTGCTCAGCAAATGCCTACATTGGTATGGGTGCAAGTGCCTGCATGCCTGTACATCCACCGCTACCTCGGCTGAACTGCCATATAGCAGAGGTCGGCTTTTTCAACAGGCTTGTGAGGGCAACACTTGATTTTTGCTCAAGGTGCAATTGTATGTCAGACTGCACAGCGATGGTAAGAGGCACAACATGTAATGTAATTTGGTGAGGTGATTATATGTCAGCAGCTAAGGTACTGAGCTGTAAGACTAGTGCCCTCTGTTTTTAATATGCTGTGCTGCAGGAAAGAAACCTGCAAATTAGTAATGAAAGCCCGATTGATCTATTGATCTGGTGCAAGCAGCTATTATGCACTGCTTCAAGATTCAGCTAATAGGCAGGTAAAAGACAGGTTAGAGATCAATGTTAGGAAAACAGAATGTACACAGAAAATGACACACTTTGAATATAAATTTGTGCAAATACACAGTTTGATTTGATAATGACATTTGCACTATTTGACGAATAGTGAAATCTAAAACTTATGAACAAATGTTTGTATACATGCTTGTGTACATTTTTTTAAGTCTTCGAACCATCAGAAAAGATCAGATAGGTGTACTTGACGGCCATTCAAAAATCTCACCAAATATGTATACTGGAAGCATATTGCAGATTTCCTTTAGAAACAATATGATGGGAGAATTCAAGCAGGGTTGATCTTCAAGGGACCATTTACACTTAGTAGAAATGCCAGACACAGAGCTGTGCCCCCAAATTGGTTTGGATATAAGATCATAATAAAAGTGCCCATCTAAATGTCAAGGAAATTACACGCATAATGTCACTTGGAAATAAAAATAAATAAAACATGCCAATCAGGTGGGTTTAAGTAAACAAATTAAAACAAAAATCCACAAGGTAAGTGGAAAAAGCCCTTAGAGGTTTGAGTTGGACAGCTTGTTATGATAATACAGGGCCGGCTGATGATGACAGTGTAGCATGCTTTCATCTGAAGAAGCAAAATAAACACTTAGTTTCTAATGCCAATCTAAACTATTGATCAATTATAAACTATTGGTCATATAACACAGTCAACCAACAGATCCTCCTCACAACTCTCTGGGACTTGGGCATCACCGGCACTGTACTCCAGTGGATCTCCTCCTACCTCAAGGGTAGATCCTACCAGGTCTCTTGGAGAGGCCACGTGTCTGATCCTCGGCCCCTACCGACAGGTGTGCCGCAGGGCTCAGTCCTTGGACCCCTCCTCTTCTCCCTGTACACCACCACACTTGGACCAATCATCAGCTCGCATGGTTTTTCATACCACTGCTATGCTGATGACACACAACTCCACCTCTCGTTCCCTCCGGCCGACCTTGGCGTCTCAGCACGGATAGAGGCTTGTCTAGCAGACAAATTCGCCTGGATGACCAAACATCACCTCCAGCTGAACCTCGCTAAGACGAAACTACTCATCATCCCTGCTTCTCCATCCATTTCCCATGACCTCTCCTTCACCCTGGACTCAACGACAGTCATTCCATCTCCCTCGGCCAGGAATCTAGGGGTCATCATTGACAACAAGCTCACCCTCACCAACCGGATTACTGCAGTCTCCTGATCATGTAGATTCACCCTCTACAACATTCGGAAGATTAGGAGATACCTGTCGGAGCACTCGACCCAACTGCTGGTCCAGGCACTCCAAGCTGGAATACTGCAACTCGCTCCTGGCCGGTCTCCCAGCCTGTGCAATCCGTCCCTTCCAGAAGATCCAGAATGCAGCAGCACGTCTGATATTCAACGTACCGAGGTTCACCCACATCACCCCTCTCTTCATCTCCCTCCACTGGCTACCCATCGCTGCTCGTATCAGATTTAAGACCCTGGTACTGGCCTTCCAAGCGGTGAACAGGGCAGCACCAACCTACATCCAGACCATCCTCCAGCCTTACACCCCCACCCGCCAACTACGGTCCACCTCACAGAACCACCTGGCGGCTCGATCTCTCAAAGACACCCGCTCACACTCAAGACTTTTCTCCTGTCTGGCCCCCCAGTGGTGGAATCAGCTCCCCACATCTGTCAGACAATCAACCTGTCTGGCCACCTTCAAAAAAAGACTTAAGACTCATTTGTTCCGGGAATACAACAGCACTTAAATGACACATTGGTTCTATAAA
>JAVQJD010094092.1:0-31803 GCA_036023655.1 Nannoperca australis | reverse complement strand
GCAAAAGGGCAGTGTTATAACATCCATGTGTGTGAATGTGTGTGTGTGTGTGTGTGTGTGTGTGTGTGTGTGTGTGTATAGTAAGTGATCTTCCATGGGAGAATTAATCAGACAGCCTTTATCTCATGCTTTATACGCTGCCTTTCTTTCCATCTCCCTGTTGTTGTTCTTCCTCTCTCTCTCTCTCTCTCTCTCTCTCTCTCTCTCTCTCTCTCTCTCTCTCACACACACACACACATACACATACACACATTCATGCATTCAACCAGCCAACCATGATCCTCTGTGCGTATGTCTGTATGTGTGTGTGTGTGTGTGTGTGTGTGTGTGTGTATCTTGAAAATCTAGTCTGTGGAACCAGTTAAGTCCACTGATTTTCACTTCTCACTATTTTAAGATGTTTATAATGACACTTACAGTTTAAGTGGATTATAAGTTCTACATCATGGAACTGTTATAATTACAGTAAGATACCTGCAGCCAGTGATGACTGCTTTTTGGACAATCGCCTCAGAAATGTCTTTTTATGCAACAAGAAAAACAACCTTGTTTTAAGGTTAATGACATTTCTTTTTGGTAATTCAGTGGGTTTTTAGAAGGTCTTTTAGATGATCCTTTTTTATCCCCAGGGGAGAAATGAGATATTCCAGCAGCACAAAAAAGAGGTAAGATAAAGACACAAAAATTATAAGAAACATAGGAAATAAAAAACTACACCACAAATAAATTAATAAATCAACTAATTATGTATACAAGTTTTCTCCACCCATTAAGCAAAAAAAAAAAAAGACCAAATATTGAGATATAGAGCATAATTTTCACTTGACAGAGCATGTATACATTGTGTACGTGGATGAATGGATCCAGAGATGTATTGCACGTAAACTCTCCTAGGCTTAGGTGATGTATTTGTTTAGTTGCATAATAGTTTGGGCTGATTTAAAAGCGTGTACTTTGTATTTAATGTCAAATTTATTGCTCCATGTATGGGCTTATGTATCTGTTAACGTGTGTGTTCTTACCAGGTATGCAGCCTCTCTCATGAACTGTTTGGCAGGTTGTCTCCACACAGCGGGGACGGTGATTACCCATCTGATCTCCTCTCCCTCCAGCACTGATGACGACTGGTCCTTCACCTCCTAAAACAGGATCAATGAAACACTTTTTTTGGTTAAAGCCTTAAAATTGAACTCAAGATATGAGCTGTCATCAAAGCAAATAAAAAAAACCCATACACATAGAAACAGTGTATAAACATGTCCACCATGGGGCACCATACTCTAATCCTAAATGGGCCTTTAAAGTGTACCTTTAGAGCGTGTTCCCTGAAGAAGTGCAGGGCATGTGCAAACACCTCAATGGCCCTGACCCTCCGACCATTGACTGCCTCCAGCTCTGTCTCCATGGTGAGGTCCTGCAGCAAACACAGCCGCAACTGCTGAAACACTGCTGCAAGGACAAGTCATCTTTCTGGTGCTTAACGCCTTAAAGGGGTGCACCAGCAATTTAGTATTGCACTTTCATAAAGTCAGGAGACTTGCAAGTCTCTTAAACTGAAACTCAACACCACCAGTTTGTAAAGAAGGTTTAAGTAATGACATTGGGGTTATTATTTCATGCTTTTAAAAGTTGCTCCAGTGTCACAGAATACATTATAAAACTCTTCACTGGCTAAGTTGTACTTCTCATGACTAATAAATTGATCTAAATTTGTAAAATTAGTATTTTAGTTTGGATGTATTATGTAACATTGACTTTCTGTCACTACTACCCGTCTATTCCACCTTTCCTTTCTGATGTTCCTGATCTCGCTTACACTTGTGCTGTGGATCTTCATCTTGAACTTATCAAAGTAGAGCCAGTGCCGGGCCTCCTCTGGGTCCAGGTCGTGGTAGAAGTCCCGAGCTGCAAACCCAAAACTGTGGAACCGTAAATCAGGAGTCAGCAGCAGACATGTCGGGCTCTTCTGATTGGCCACTCCAGGGTCGCCGCCCTCCCAGCGCCTAGATATATTGGAGGAAAAAGATGTCAAGGGTAGAATACAACATAATAGAATAGAATAGAAGACAGCAAAAACACAGACTCTTACTTCATCATGTGTATGGCTTCTGAGTCGTGTGTGAAGCTGAACGCGTAGCCACTGGAGGTCGTCCCAAAGTCAATCGCCACGACAACCAAGAAGGGACAAGACATCCTGGGTCTGACCTCCACCCTCTGCGAGAGAGAGAAAGAAGGCCAGAGACAGAGGGAGATGTGATTGTGTGTGTTGTAGCTGGTGTTTATAGGAGAAGAACTGGGCTCTATGGCCCAGAGGATCAAGCCTACTGACTTTGCTGATCCCTTGACTTTACCTCCAATGGCACCATGAATTTAACTTTTTTGTGACATATCTCAACAACTATTGGATCGATTGTCATGGAATTTGGTAAACACACTCACGTTCCCCTCAGGATGACTTGGAAAAACTTTGGTGATCCCTTAACATTTCTCTCTAGCGCCATCATCAGTTAAAGTTTGTATTTGTCCACTACTTTGCTTTTTTGATTGAATACCTTCCAAACTGAAATTCTTCATTATTGTCAGCTGTTTAGTGCTAATTAGCAAATACTAGCATGCTAACTTGCTAAACTAACATGGACATGAAAACATTGTACCTCCTAAGTATCAGCCTGTTAGCATTGTCATTGTGCACATGTTAGCATTTAGCTCAAAGCAACGCTGTGCCTAAGTACAGCCTCACAGGGCTGCTAACATGGCTGTAGACTCTTAATCTTGTTTATAGTTCAACACTAAAAGAACTCCTCACAATTACCTACAAATACCAAAGAGAGATTGGGCTAATAAGCACTATCATTTTTGTCTGGAAAGGAAGCATAGGTTTAAACCAATGTCTCTTTCATCTCAGTAATTAGCAGGCTGCACTTCCCTATACTGTTTTTCTCCTCGCCTCACCTATTTTAATACTTGCCAAAGTATAGGTGTCTATATTTCTTTCCCACAGATTGTAGTCTTTATTGAGTACTTGTTTTAAGGCTACACTTCACTTTAAACTGTGAGTGTAAGTGTTATTATAAACCACTAATAATAGTGAGAAGTGGATGTGGGTTTATAGGTTGTGTTTAAGAGCTCTATATAAAGAAAATAAGAAGAAAAATGAAAGGGTGTGTATGAGTCTCTGTGGTGAATGTGTGTGTGTGTGTGTGTAGTTACCGGTGAAGGTGAGGGTGTGAGGGGTGTGATGCTGCAGTCATTTCTAGCTGTAGCAGGCGATGAAGGGACTGATAAATTATCACCTAGGAATTAATGGAGAAGAGAAGAGAAAAAGGTTCACAGTAGTGACCAACTATTAAAAATGTTTTTTATATTGGAAAAGCTCCACACACACTCCACTGGAAAATGAACAGAATAGCCCAAAGAAATCTGTGTTTGAAGCGTTATGCAGTCATGGGAAACTCTGATCACAACTGCTGATACTAAAATACACGTACACATGCAGAAAACACCTTGTTCACTGTGGAGATGGATGAGTTGGGGTGTAAACACACTTGACCTGAAGTTCTCTGGATGTGAGATTGAATATTTGCAATGTACTGGAATGACTGGAATGCCACATTTGCCAAACTTATGTGGGTAATTTTCCCAAGTGGGAGAGTGGCATGGAAAGGTCAGCGTGTTCACTTTCCAAAAGATAGAGAGAAGTGAGTCATTTAAGTAGGTTTCCATAGTAAGGAAGTATGTGAATAAACTGTATGTGTGTCTCACCGGGTATCTGCAGGCTGTTGGGGTCTGGCTGTGCCACGTCAGTCATCTTTACAGGAGCCAGGGTCTGCAGAGAAATACACCAACACCATCATTAATCTGGCTTTTTAGCTGCTAAATGCTTCCCTGTTTTCACCAGCCAGCTGCTAACTGTGTCTGTCTGCTGTTTGGTGCCGGGCAGGTAGCGTACTGTAGGTTTATCAGAGCTTTTCAGCTAAAAACAGCTGCCTGCTGCAGCTGGAAACGAGGTTGATAAGGGTGAACCAAAACTGAAAAGTTGCAGGCCATAAATCAAAACAATGAGTTAAAGGAAACACACCATAAGGCTGAGAGGAACTTCAGATACCTGTGATTAAATTCTGTTAATAAAAATATGAATTAGTGCAGCTTCAAATAATTAATTCTTGTGGGCGGACTTTACAAATAAATGCGAAATGTCACTCATCTCATACGGCACATGAACAAGCACAATAAAATAGAGAAAGATAGCTCAGTGGTAAGAGATAGGCGGTTGTGACCAGTGCTGTGTCCAAAACCACTCCCTTGTTCCTCCATTCACTATTTCCTACAAAATAAATATTAATAATAGTCAATACTCAATCGTGAGCAGTAAATCAAAAATCAGGGACACAAATCAATATCAATAATTGTCATTTGTCATTTTGTTCCATCAATAACATATTTTACACTAACAATTCAGACCTCAAATAAATGGGGCTTGAAATAAATAATTTGAAGTTCAGTCATTTTGTACACCAAAGATAGATCAGCCAAGAAGGGGAGGTGAAGAAGACACACCCCAACCCTCATTCAGCAACTGTCACAGCTCACTTGAACTTCTTCCTCCAAGCGTCTAAGACACTGACTTGTTGCACTTGTATAGGGAAGCTTTTGGGTGTACGTTTATGAACCACAATGGTTTCCAAATATCATTTAGGTAAAATGCTACATGACGCTGATGTGAGACGACTTTTTATCTGGCTTAAACAAACAAGAAAACTTGGACAAGTAAGAGAAACTGTAAGAAGTCACTTGTTGTGCAAATGTTGTGCACTTATTGAAAAGACATTTATAACATATTTTACGATCACAAGCACAGATGAGACAGATAAATGAACAATGGAAGACAAGACAATGAGAAGACATGATGTGTATCTACTGTTTCAACTGTATGTAATGGAAGGAGTTTGTTTTTGTGAAATCGTAATTGGTTAGCTTTCTCTATGTTGACTTTATGTCCTCCTGCAGATGTATCTACTTTGTGTGTGTATTCTATTGCAGCCCTGGGAATCATTTGATCGGCCTGTGATCTGAGCCAAGAGCAAACTAAACAGATGAGTGCAATGAAACAAAGATGTGTTTGTTTAAATCTCTTTCCGTGTGTGTGTGTGTGTGTGTGTGTGTGCGTGCGTGTGTGTGCCTGCACGTGTGTGTGAGTGTCAAAGTAAGAGAGCTAAAGAGACCATAAGCTAGTTTATGCATGCATGCAACATCTGTGTGCATTTATTCAAGCATGTGCCTGAAACATTGTGTGCCTGTGTATGTTCGCATCATTGGCATTCTTTTGCTGTTTGATGATAAAACCAGAGAGGGGATGAAACTCCACATCTCTCTCACACAAAGTTTTTAATTTCCTTTTCTCTGCTTTCTCTCTCGTCTCGTCATTTCTTTAAGTTTAATGTGCCCCTCCAATCTTTTCTTCCATGAGATGTTACATTAGGGGCCGATTGTGCAACACACTCCAATTTTATGCACCATTAACAATAAAGCTTTCATTTTGAAGCATATTGAGAAACTTTGCAAACATTACTGGCAAGACAGGCTTCAGTAATGCCCCTTCTCATGCAGCTTTGTCTTTGACGGTTAATAACAGAACCATTATGCAAAATAGTAAAAACATGCAAGCTTATAATTTAGAAGCTAAAGGACAACTCAAATGACTATAAACAATACAAGTTCTACATTACATTTGCTATATTATAAATGCAGTTGTTTGATTTCTTTGAATGTTAACGCACCTCTTTGTATGCTGCAGCACAATGCCCTTATCCTTTTGTTTTGCTCCTCCAAAAGTAATCCCAAACTCTGGAGTTCGGCTGTTCTGAAGTTTGGAATCTGCTTCCACAGAGGGAGATGGGGAGGAGAAGAATAGGAGGAAACTGTGACTGGATACAAGAGGATGCTTTTCTAGAAATCTTTTGTTAAAGATGTAAGACTTCCCAGCTGAGTTGCAGACAGATTTCCCAAAATTAAAATTCCCTGTTTTGAAAAGCTCACAGTGAGACGATGATAATGGATGGAAACCGAGTTGCAGCCTAAAAGAAAAGGACAATTCTTCTCTACTTTCATCTCCCGAGACAAAGTCCCAGCTTAAATTAAAGTTCTGAGTTGGATTTTTAGTTCTGTCTCTCTGCAGCCGAGCTCACCACCTCTCCGCTCCGCACAGGAATGTCAGAGAAAAGTGGTGACACACACACACAAGTTGGAGTGGAGTGGGAGGGCTGTGACAGCACATAGTGGGGAATGCTGGGGGATTTACCTCACTGGGAAATAGCTGTGTGTGTGAAACTGAGGGTGGAGTATTCCTGAAGTATTCCTGTATCCCAGTTAAGTCATCTTGCCCTCTCCTTCCCCTCCCACTCCTTCGTATGTATCCTTCCTCTGTTAAATTATCCTTTCCTGTCTTCCTCTTTTCATCTTGTCCTCCTTGTCTCCTTCCACTTATTTGTCTTTATAACTTTACTTTCCTTGTTAGTGTAGCTGCTCCCTTAACCTTTTCATAACATTTATGTGCAACTTTCAAACTTCACAGACAAAAGCAGGAAGCAGTCAGGTGTGTTCAGGCAACCTAAAACAAATGATAATCTTCATTCATAGGTGGATTTTATTGCCTTTGGACAGAGCAAGGCTAGATGTTTCCCTTTCGTTTCCAGTCTTGTGCTAATAAGCTAACGGGCTACTGGGTGTAGCTTCACATTTAGAGTGATATCAATCTTCTCATCTAAACTTTTGCAAGAAAGCATATAAGTCTATTTTTCCAAAATGTCAAACTATTCCTTTAATGAAAATCAGTTTAATAGTTAAACTGTAGATAAATGCATTTGCTGCACTCCATACACATTACCTGATATGTGTAAATATGTTCTTATGCCGTGCAGGATGTTGAGGTCCATATCAATGCTGCAAGAATCTGATTTCTCCCCACTAGAGCTGTGATTGAAAGCATACATTAACCCCCAGTGCTTGTACACACACACACACACACACACACACACACACAGACACACTGAGACTAGCTGGCCCCACTCCCAATGGGCAGAGGAAGTCAGACGTTGAGTATGCTAAAGAAAAAGGCCTCTGGTATATACACATTCACATACACTCGCTCTCCTTGTCCTGTCAGATTTCCAAATCAAATTAGTGTGTGTGTGTGTGTGTCTGGAAGCCATTACCTGGCATGTCTCCCCTTGCTGCCCAAAAACCAAGAGGCCCCATATGGATCCTGCCATCACCTCTCTTTCTCTTCCTTTCTTCTTGCTTTATTGCCTGTTTTCTTGTTGTTTAATCTGTCCCTTCTCAGTGTTATAGGACATTATTCTCTCTCTTCTCTTGCATCTATCTTTGTATAATCCTTTTTAATGAATCCCTTGCCCTTATTCATTTGCTCCAGCTAATCTTCTAATGATTAACATTAGCAGTAGAGTGGCAGCATTTTAACAGCTTTGTTGTCAAATCTGGGTTTTTCATAATTTGGGGCATTTTCCTGACACCTGTGTTTGGCAGTCAGCTTCATTCTAATGAGCATTGGACCTGCTTAAACCCACCAGGGGGTCCCAGTCGAGCTCCTCCATTGTCTCCATCAGAGACACGAAACTATGAAATGGATTTTGTGTCGGGGTGTAGGTGCAGCCTCACCCTTCATTTTAGAGGTCCAGACGCAGGAAGCCCAACACAGGAAGTGATGGAGTCAGGTGACAGGAAGGAACCCCTGTGCGGCATTCCTATCATGAATTCCACGTTATCTCTTTATGTCCTCGATCGACAGAGACAAGCCCAAAACATACACATACCATGTGCGACACACACGTACTGTAAGACACTGTTTTCCCTCCAGCACTTCTAAATAGAACATAATCTCAACTGCAGCCTGAATGAGAACCTGTTACTTCCCCCTCCAGACAACATCAGATTCCACACTGTTGATGCAAAAGAGTCACATAACAATGAGAGCCAGAGTTTACTTTATTGTAAAGGCAGTTTAGTTGGATTATCTCAACCACAACATATATTTATTGCTGAGAGTTAGATGCTACCATTGGTACAACTTTCATCTCTGAAATATGAGGCTACAGTCACAAGGAGTAGAAACATGAGCAAACAGCTAGACTGGCTCTGTTCAAAGTTTAAAAATATCCTTTTTCTGTTAATTCTGTTCAGGTTATTTACATAGTTTTATATTTTTATTTTCATGTTAATGTTTCCTGTCATGCAATTTACAACTGTATTTTTCAGATTTTAGATTTTTTAAGTATTTGATATACTTGATGTATTATCGTCTTTGTACTCTTTGGGATTAATTCTGATCGGTTTATTATTGCATAATACTTGCACTGTTATTCGTGGCTGGATGGTTAATTAAAACCTCATCCTCAGCCTATTGATTAGATGAATGTCAGTAATAAAAAAGTCATGCACGAGTTTTGTGATTTTTCGGCCTTTCAAACAGCAGCAATGAATGTTTTGTACAGTCTTCCTTTTTCTTTCATCAAGGTGAGTAATGGTCATAAATATGCAGATCCACTTACACAGCATTAGTTTTGTAGGTCATGAAGTGACAATAATTATATAACCTCTCCTTAAATAAATCACGTGCACCAGTACTGCATGACTTGCACCACTTTTCAAGCAAACGTGTTAAACACACGAGGGCCCCGGAGTCATTAGAGAGTGAAGTAGAAATGCATTTACAGTATGACCTCTTGTTTTCTTTAAGATTTCTGGAACAAATGTGTCTCAGGAATATGTATATATATGTTCACCAAAGTCCTTGTGAAAATGAAACATACTGTAGGCCTGTTGCTCATTGGAGTGTTAACAGCACATCACTGGTGGAGTGTTAACAGGACTTCGGACTATAAGCATGTGTGCGTGCAGCACTATTGGGTTTGTGCAGAAAATAATAATGGCAATATTGTACCATTTTAGTGTGTGCTAACATGCCACTTCCTGCTCAAGTGCGAGGGTGTGTTGTATGTTCCAGTGTTTGTATTCGTGCCTGTGTCTGTGTAAGTGGCATTGGACAAACTTGCTGGTGAAGCCTGGGGTGGGGACCCAGGGCCACAGGAAAGGCTGGGGTAGAAGATACACACACACACACACACACACACACACACACACACACACACACACACACACAAACACACACACACACACACACACACACACACACACACACACACACACACACACACACACACAGACATCTATATTAAACATGACTGCCCTCTGACATATAGTCTGGGCTATTGTGTAATATAAAGGAGAGAGAGAGCGCAAGGGAGAGAGAGAGGTACAGGAAGGACATTTTGGATTTATGATTCAATAGCAAAGACGGGATGAAATTTATAGCAGAGAGGGACTGAAGGAAAAATAGAAGGGGGGGAAGTGGGGAGAAAGAAAGAGGGGGAAAAGTTACAGTGTTAAATTGGATTTTGTCTATAACTAAACAGTTAGTGAGAGAATAGTTAGTATGTTGCACAATATTGCTGGGCACTCCCATGACAATATATTTGGGTGTGGGCTGTATATTAAATCTACAATATGAGGCATCTCAGATTAATATTATTTATTTTTTTATTTTATTTTATTTTTCACCTAAAGACGTCACTAACAGCCTTTATCATGTGTGAATTAAGCAGAGACCAGGTGTGTTCAACAAGGTTGGTGTGTGATCACAGGGAAACAAGCCGTTCCTGCAGCCCTTCTTCCCAAGGAGAGGTATAATAGGTCAGTGTTGATAAATCAAATGCACACACACACACACACACATCCTGTAGATTTATGCTGACACTCTAAGGAACATCTGGTGTCCTTGAATTCTGATTTTAATGTCCCCATCTCCTCTACACATACACACTGCCAAGCATCTTGCATGCAGCTGAGACAGTGACGGTTTACGGTGACGTGGAGCTTCTCTGACTGTTAACAATATAAAGACCAAGCATTGGTGTGGTGCAAGGTATGCAGATGTATCTGTAGTATCTTAAGTATAGTCACTTGTTTTCAATGACCATTGAGTATACAGTGTGATTAACAGAGAAATTGTTGAATTGAAATTTGATGATCTTTGTGAACTGAGGGCTGGTAAGTTAACAAGAACAAATCAGGTTAGTCTCCTCTCCTATCAAATAAAAACCTTCCTTCCTGCTCTCCATAACTTTGTTATGAATGTTGTGTATAACAATGTTTCAGCCAGTGGACACGCCATACTGCCCAACAACCACACTGTGTGTTACAGTCGCCCTCCACTGTGATTCTAGGGTAATGCACCCTCTTATTTCCTGCTGAGCCCAGATGTCTCCTCTCATTTAGCTAATTTCTAAAATTGCATGAGGATCATTCAAGAGGACAGCAGGGTTGATCCAGGTGAAAGTTGTAATGGAGTATTGTTAATTTCACGTCAGTCTTCACGATGTGAGGCATGAATTCTTTGCAAAGCAGCCTTAGAAAATATTTAGGTGCCAAAAAGTTAATGAAGAATGGTCTGAATTATAAGTAAGTGCTGCCAGTAAGTTTTCAGAACACAACCTGAGAATGACTTAATTAAAAAGTGAAACCAAACTTAAACTTTCAATTTACTACCATGTCAAATAGAGTGAATCTGGAACATTAAATCTCTCTCTGCATAAATACAGTACAGGCTAGTACATACAGTACAGGTGAGTTTTTTGACTTTGACCAAAAATAGAGAAAACAGTCACTGGAGCTATAAAAGGCTCTGATGTAAATGAGGTGGCAGCTTTGAATGAACACAATGGATAAACTCACCTTTAGCCATGTCATAGCGGTACAGCCACTCTTACCATTTTCCACACTTGGATACATTAAACTGTCAACGCACTGAGAAAAAAATGTCCCGTGTCATTTTGTTTAGTTTTTTATGGCTTGTCACTATGCCACAGAAATATTAAAGCTGTATCCTTTAACCAATGGGAGGGCACATTTGTTTGAATACCTATAAATGAGATTTAAAATCATTATAACAAAAGCCTCCAGGATACCAACAAGAAGCAGTGATATAAAGAAAATATATAAATAAAGAATGCTATCACTTTACTGTATTAGGGAAGACAGACACAGGAGGGTTGTTTAACAATACTTACTGCATTTCTAAATGTATTTCTATAATAACCATCAGATAACCATCTGGATAAAAAAAATGATTCTGTCCGCTGCAATTCTATTAGTTAAATGTCTATATTGTTGTTCCTTTCCATTATTTAATCAATTCATACACATTAATGTTGCATTATAGGAAACCAAAGTTCCAGCACACACCAGGAATGTCTAAATTGTATTAATTTATCACTTCAGCCATACACAGATACTTATCATGAGCAAACAGTGTTTTACATTGTGGCTTCTTCTGGTTCACTTTTCACGTAATCAGCAACAGGAGTGTGCTTTTAAAGCTTCTTTTGACTTGTGATAGTGATCATTATGTGTCAATAACAAAAGGAGCAGGGAGATGTCATTACAGCTAATTCAGCCACTGTGTTTATGTCGTTCAGCGGACTGAATATTTCTTCATCCAGATTAGTGATCACTAGATCAGAGTCTTTACAATAGTGTTTAGTGTTTTTAGGAAGACAATAGCATATTGGGGCATAACAAAGAAACTTTCAGATCATATACAACTCTCATTTATTTCATTGCTTTGAGAGTAGCCTATTTCAAGAATCGTCCAAGATTGTAGGGATTGGGGTTTTCCTCGCCCCTGTAAAGCATGTGCACGCTACTGCTCACTCATTAAATTCATCTGCTGTACTTTTTTAGGCTACTCTCTTTTTTTTCTCTCGCTTTCTCTTCACTAACAGCACAATTATATCATCGTCTGTAAAGAAATGGCAGTCCTAGTTAGTTCAGACACGTTGTCAAATATTAACTGGTCATATTGATTACAAAAAAAGGAGCAGCGAAAAAAATGGATTATATTTTGTTTACTTAAGTGAATGGAGAGATGGGGCGGGGCGTGTGGCCAGCTGGGCCAATAGCATCACTAAAAAGCGTTGACTGACGTAGATTCCAACCAATAGCTGCAGTGTGCAGCTGGACAAACGCGACCACGACACTACGTTTTTCCCCCCTCGACGTTTAGGCAGAGAAACAGTGGATCTATCCGATTTTTCAGCCAGTAACGCAAGCAAACTGACAAAGGAATAACGCGTTTGTTTCGCGTATTGGGGATTATAAGAAGAATTTCGTCACTGTGTTGTTTTCTTGTGAGACTCGGGACCGGAAAAGAGCCGTTTTCCCCCCGACAGCTGGTTTGCGGATTCCCCCTCTTTGCACTTGAAGTTGTGTGGTGAGTCTTGTTATTGGTGGAGTAAAGGGGGAAGCTAGCTCTGTTTGCTACAGAAAAGGAAGAAAGGCAGAAAGAAAGCAACAAGAAAGGCTAACAATGTGAATTAAAAAGCAATTAACTTACCTTACTTTCTGTAAGCTACTTTTTCTTAATAACTTAAACCAGTTTCACCGCTAACATTACTTATAGTGTCGAATTCCACTTAGATGCTCAAACAGCCTACCAGTCTGAAAAGATGGAAACACTATTATAGAAATGGTGGTAAAACAATTTATGCGTCCCCTCCCCCCAACATTAGAAACATTTGTGGGCTTTTGTGACTACAGTACTGGAGCACTGTCAAGTTCATGAAAAAATGCAGTCTTCATATGTTGTATTTATGACTTTACTTACGGTAAAGATACGGGCATTATAGGCTAGTATATGGAGTAGCCTACGCTGATTCGAATAACAGACCGTATTGTTTTATAGCCTCTTGTTTATCATTGTAATGATTTACAATGATCATAAAAGTCAATTAAAGTATTAGTTGTTGGGTTATTTGTTATTTGTCGACAGCAATGCATTTCCGAAGCCACGCAGGCATTTGTGTTTTGGAAGAGAGTAAAGAGTGTAGTGGTGGTGTGGTGGAGCTTGAGGGATGTTTGTTCTCATGCTGCATTCAAGTACCCATTGTGAGACCCGATTTTCGCATTTCTGCGTTACTGTGACGTGTACTGCTGAAACGATAAAGTTGTTTGGTTAGTTACTGTAATTGGCCCCTAGCTTTTTGGATTATGGCCCAAGTTTAAAGCAGACCTGTCTGCTTGCGACCTCTTTGGCATTGGGAGTTGCATATATATTTGAATTGCAAACAGATCAACCAAAAAAAAAAAAAAAAACACTTGCATGGTTTTTAGAACCGCAAAAAGATCAAGCTAACCGATATTCTATAATGAAGAAGGAACTACTAGTAAAAAGTCTGAAAAATTAAGCATCATTTGTGTGGAGGATTTTGTTAAATATTTCTTATTTCACATTTATGCTGTGACCCCTTAGAGGATCCTGACCCTCAGATTGGGACACTCTGGAGTAGTTAATTGAAAGCAAAATTTTGATTATTAATTATTTTCAAGCAAAAATGCCAAACGTTAACTGGCTCCAGTTGTCAGGTGTGAGGATATGCTGCTTTTCTGTCTTATATATCATGGAAAAAAATAATATTTGGGGGTCAAAACAAGCAATGTGGGGTGTTGATAAAATGTTATGACCAGTTTGTACGATGTAGTTTATAGATTGTTGAGATGTATTGCGTGTTTATGAGGGGTTTTTAATATTTAGTTTACCCTCATTGGTGTAAACACAGTGGACTAAATATTATAAACACTTCTCAGTATAATGCAACACAACTCAACAGCACCACAAACTACAGCCTTCAAATTACCATAGAGTGGAATCAACACCTCTTTAAGATAGTGCCAACAAAAAACTGAACCATATAACTTTCATGAAAGTAGCATGTATTGCAGGTCTGCTGCATGAGACTGGGTTAATTTTAGCTAGGTGTACCTAATACATTGGCAACTGGGTGTGTTAAGTTACTTTCACGTGTCATGACTAAAGGGTATTAATTCATGACCTTAATTGCTTGTTTTGTAGGAATATGAATGGAACATATGGCTTTAAGGTATTCACTGTAGTCATTTCTTCAATGTGCAATGCAAATTGGTGTGGGGCTCGCACTGGGAACCCTTTGTTGGCTTGAATATAGGTTGATCGCTTTTCAGAGCTGATTGTAGGAAGTTGTTACAGGCAGGAGCATCAGGATCATTCCTTGTTCCTGCTGGGCAAACATAATGTCAGCTGCTGTAAGTGATTCAATTAGCGTTACTAATGACATTAACAACTGTAACCTCTAACCAAAGAAAAAAATAAACATGACATCTATTTCAGGCTGTGACACTCCAAGCCTATTTGTTTTGTGGTATTTGTTGCTGATTAAATAGGATGGGGAAAATAAAACATTTGGTCCATTTTTCTCAACAGCTCTTTTTCATCAAAATGGACAGCTGAGGAAAAGAGGATCAATGATTTAAAGTGTTTTCTGCTCAGAGTTCATCAGAGCTGGGATCCTGTTGGGATCCATCATCTAATCACACACTATTAGCCCCTGGAGGGAATAGGAATGGAAAAACTGGGGTGGGATATAACCCGATGTTGTGGTGTAGCTGCTTGCATTTCAGAGCCACGTCTGTTTCTTTTCATCACTGCAAATATGTTTCTGCACAAGAAACAAACATAAGTTCTTTCTGACGGCACCTTGGTTAGTTTATTTTTCATTTGCTGTCCACATGCACTGTCTACCTGTGCGCCAACGTACTTATAAGTGTTGGTCAGTGTTAATGCTGTTCATCCTTCAAATGGAAAACAGCTTGTTCTAAATAATTATTCGCCCCCATATTGCAGTATTCAGATTAATTCCGACTTCTGAAGTAAGGCTGGTCATATGGTCATATATCATTATCACAACATCAGTAAAGTATTTTCTAATATCCATATAGATATATAGACTATAACACATCAAATAATCACATTGATGTTCAAAGCAATGAACTGTATTCCACTATGGATTTACAGAGTTATGGATGACATGAGACCAAATTCTTCATACTGTATCTTTTTAAAACATAAGCTTAAAGAACAAATTCAGTTCGGTTTTAATTACAGTTTGCTCAAAAGTAGAGGTGAATCAGTGAATCAATGTTCTGTCATGTATCAAGTAAAATGGCAACATTCAATTGTTCCAGCCACACAAATGTGACAATTTTCCAATTTTCTGCAAAAAGTTCTGTTTTTATATTATTGTAAACTGAATATATTTGAGATTGAGAGGGTTGGTCGGGTAAACTTGGTTTGTGGGAAACTGTGACAGGCACGTTTCACATTTTTCGCATTAGGTTCACATTAAATGTTCTTGTAATTCCTATATTCCCAAAGAACATGAATGCAGCACCAGACCACGTGACCGACCCAGCTTTCTAACGTTAGCAAGGTGGCTAACAGGATTTAGCTAACTTGAGCTACGTTGCATCGCAGCACAGAGTAATCCCCACTGGAGAAACGACGAACACGCAGTCTACGCTGAGTAGTTGCAATAACTTTGTGTAACGGTACACTTTAAAGCGAACACCGAGAGCACAATGCCAGGTAACTTGAACTTTTACAATCTTTTAATTTAGACGGTCCGTCTTGTGTGTGCAAAACTGTTGTAATCCTCGAAACGGAGGCTTGTTTTGTTGACCTGCTTCACTGATGCTGCCATGCTGTAGCAGCGTGCTAGCTGATAGCAAAGCAGCCGACTTTGTTTGGCCTCAAGCATCCAAACGGGAACGGTGTTTGACCTCGGCTCATGCTTTACGTGTTTTAATAGCTTATTATGTATTTTTCATTTGGTCCATTGTTTGCGTTTTAGCCGTTTTCACGCAAACTCACGTCACGACTCTCACGAAAATAACTGTTTCAGCCACCCAGCTCTCTACCCTTTGTTGTTGCTGGGATAGCTTTCACCTTAGGCCCGTTCGTTGACAGCACAGCTATGCGTATCTATCCATGTAGCTTGTTAGCTACCGTAAACTAGCCACTTAGCATTACCTCGGCTAAAACCGTCCAATCCAGTTACCAACTTTCCAGGTAGGCCTTGACACCTGGTTTAGCCGGTTAGCTCTCTGAAGACGTTAGCAGGCTATAAACCACTACGACACAGCTCCAATTACATACAGCACACAAACTGTTACATTACATAATCCGTTATGTGGCAGTTTATTTTCTTCTCTTCAAAGCGCTTTTTAAGCACAGTTGATGGACTTAAACACACCTATCTTCGCTTTCCCGTGTTCCCCGGGTTTTGTCGCTCCACAGATTGCATCTCTGTTTGAGATTTTACATTTTTTGTTCACATGCAGGTTCCCAAAGCGACTTGAGTTTCTCCAGGAAATTAACAAATAATATTAAAACAACGGACTTAACAGCAGGCTGACCCGTCACGTTCACGTGTGGAGTTTAATATTATGCCCTTTTTATTTTTTATGGTATTAGTAGGCCTACCCAAAGCTTGTTTTCTTGTTTATCCCGTAAAGCTGTTTACAAATCAGTTTGAAGTAATGAGTTGATTTGTTGAAATATCAGCTTTTCATGCGCTTGTGTTTTTAAAAACTGCAGCTAAGAATTATCATGATCAATTAATGTAACAAGTAATTGTTTGTCTGCAAAACGTCAATCTTTGTAAAGTGTACAGTTGCCCAGAGCGCACGGCAACATTGTCAAATTGCTTGTTTTCTTTGTCCAGCAGTCCAAACCCCTAAACCATTCAATTTACAATTATATGTAAGAGGGGGAATTGGCAAATCCTGCTTTTCTTTTGATGATAAACATTAAATGTTTGGCCTTTTTTTTTTTTTATGACTTAAACGCATCAAGATTGTTGCAGATGATTTTAGAATTTATATAAAAAAGAAAATGGTAAAATAAATGTCTCTTAGGTTTCCCCAGAGTACAAGGTGATTCTTCAAATGTTTTTTTTTTGTTTTAATAGTGAAGTCTGGGAGTTTCCCTCCCATTTTCATACAGGTACTTGTGTTAGAATGGAAACTCCCATCTCTATTGGAAGCATCTAGTTTCTGTGTATAGTTAGTTTTTAATGTGCCATTTAAAATGCGTAACACACTCCTCATATGCAACAAACATCTAAGTCTTGAGGAGAGACATAAATGCAAAATAAGATGTGGGCGGGGGGGGGGGGGGTACAGAATTGATGTTATATATTTGCAGTAAAGAAATGCTTAATCAAGGCAGAAAAACAGACAAACATTGATCAAGAGGAAGGTTTCATTTGAACTAACTATATATTGAAATACTACATATAGTGAAGGGATTGGTCATTAGGAAGATCCAGTCGGTAAATGTTGACATCATCTACAACAAGATGGCAACTCAGGGTAGTCTGACTCACAACTAGAGCTCAATCATATTGACATTTCTTTTTTCATCTCTGAATTTTCCTATTTTCTGTGTTCATTTTACCTTCACCCATTTATCCTTCACCCTCATCCAGTTGGATCAGGTCGCACTCGCAGGCACGGAGGAAGCCAGGCTCCGCTAACTAATTATTACATGGTGACCAACACATGGTGTTACGTAACATGAACATGTTAAGTGCTACATGCAGTATATAATGGCTCAGTGTCTCCACTTTCCCTTTTTCATGCTGTTTCGCCCGCCCGAACAGAGTCGCAGAGGCGTGTTTAAAGTGACTCTGAGCAACTGTTAGAGTCGGGATTCACATCATTTTTAGCTTTATTGATTTCATACTTTTTTTTTTTTAAATCTCAAAGTGATGCAACTAACACACTAACAATACATTTTTTTCAATTTAGGAATTTAATGTTTGACCTCTAAAGCGTCAGGAAAAAAAGTAATAACTGGCTGTCACAAGACCAAAGTGATGTCTTCAGGTTGCTTGATATAAAACCATGTACAGCAGCCAATCCTCACATTTGAGGAACTGACATTTTTGAATTTTTCTTTAATTGACTTAAACAATCAGTTTAGCTTTAACCTCAATGCATTTGAATGGCTCTTTTTGACATCTTGGGTCAAATGGAATTGTTGCCTGCTTTGTTTCTTCTCACTCCCATGCCTGAGTTTGTTAGAAGTGTCTGATAAACTTCGGCAATTGATTAAGTCTGTGTTTATAGACACACGCAGGCTTCCAACACTTGGAACATGCTGGCACCTTGCTCAACCAGCACAGGATTACATTTAGGCTTCTCGTATTATCTTGCAAAGTGTTCTTTCTCACCCCCTCACACTCTCCTGCCCTTCATAGCTAATATCTCGTGTAAATGGTTGCACAGCACAATTAGACTGCTTTATCACTGCCCACAGACACACTGACGGCTTCGAGCAGGGCAGACCCACCTCCTCTTAGTCTTCTAACCTACTTAGATTACACATGTTTATTTGAACTCCTCTGAAGGACGTGTCCGTACTGTCACTGCGTGCAGTGAACAGCAATCTGGCTCGGGTCACACTGAGCTCTCACATGTTGCTTTTGTTACATTGACCAAGACCGAAACAAGAGAGATAGTTGACTTCAAGCCTAATATGTCCCGAATTTGGAAATCAGGTAGGTGAGGCTGCTGGGAGTTTGAGGAAGTAAGTCGGTCCCCGCAAGTCAACCATAGCACTGGTGCGCCTGCATCGGGCTGACCCTGGAGCTGTGTTCACGGCTCAGTTGAGATCATCGGTTTTGATCCCCCTCTCCCCACTGCGAGGCCACTGTTGAGTCATGACAAGTCTGTTGGAGCTGGCTGGCAGTCTGAGGATTATGTCATTGTAGTGGGCATTTATCATCAGAACAGGAGTTTTGGGTCGGTGTTGCAGAAGTTCAGCGGCAAAATCATATCCAATCACTATTTATTTATGATTAAATGTGGTATTTTAAATGGTATTATTAATTAGGGCCGACACTTTCTGGCCTGACCAAATTCTCATTGGTCGGAGGTTGCTGGTGTTGCTTTCATAAAGAAAAAAGTGATTCTTAGTCCATTATTTTGGAGGTGGGAGGGACATATGCAGACCTGGTGTATTTTATTTTTATGGGATAGACTATGCTGTATTGTTAGAAATAGCATTAATTATGAATAAAATGTTTTACTGAACTGTTTTTAATAATCAAATTGTTTATTAGACTTAAGACTAAAAGTCTAACATCCCCATTTTCAGAAATTTGAACTCGCCCAATGCACCGCTTGATAGGCTTTGAGTAGGAACAAATCAGAGTTGGTATATTTCATTACGTTTGGTCGAATAGTGTACTGAATTCCCACAAGGTGGCAGTAATAGGCAGGTAAATGAGGAGGAACTGGACAGGCATTACATAGGACGACTGCTGACAAGTGACCTAGCTAGCTATTCCACTCAGGACTACCAAGGAATGAACATTGTATACGCTGCAGCTGTACGTTTAAGTAACCTTTTTAGACACGTTTCGGCTGTTTTGTGGCCATGGTTTAATGTCTGCAGAAAGTCAAAGGTATTAACACCTGATGCAACGTGCACGGTGAAAAGGTAGAAGCACAATAAGATGGAGGGTCCTTACATGAAGACCAAGCGCTCTTTGTAATTGGATGTTCAGCGATGACGGAGTTTTCCTTCAGTGCTGTGTCACTGTGTCTACTACATAACATGAGCGCTCGTGTGCTCAAACGGCTCTCTAAACAATTGGCACATAATATAAATGTACTGCTGTTGTACGGATCACAAAGATTGATCTTAACTGTTTTTCTTTTGTCACTGTATGAAGCAGATTGTTTGTTGTTAATAAATCTTCCAGCCATCTGAAAGCAGCACAGCCGTGTGGGTTTCACCTGCAGCCGCTACAGCAACATGCTGCACAGGCTTGTACACTGACTCACTGTCTTCAACTTGTTTCTACTGACGCCACTCTAACACATACTTTTCTTCACTGCTCTGACACTTTTCCTGGTTTTGACCTTTTGAAATCCTTCTCGACTCCACACACTGAGGCCAAAGTTATGGAAATAAGGAAGTTATTTTCATCAGTGTAAACTAACTCATTTAACACTGTTTTCCTGGTTAAAAATAACACACTGGCTATTTACTACAGCGCTGCAATTCACCAACCTTAATAACTATTGATTGCGTTTGTAAAATTCCTACGACTATATAAAGTAAACTCATTTAGTTCTTTAAGAAATTTGAAATATCAAAGTAGTTTTGCAGACCAGGATCAGTCCCAGCTGGTGTTGGAGATTTCAGTGTGTGTCTTATTCACATCATGAGATGTAGAAAATGGTTCTTTTGGCGGTTTCATTGTTTAGAAGCAGTGAGTCTGGATGAAGGCGTTTCTACCCATGGGAGCAGTTTTCCAGCTGTAGCTAGAATGTAATTGAGATGCTGCTAATTTGTTCAATGTGGATCCAGGGCTGAAACGTCTGAGGCGTGATTCAGATGAGATAATGTAAATTTAACAGCCAATAAGACCCAGCTGTGGGCTGATGAAAAGATGAGTCAAAGCTATCTGGCTTGGAGAATGAAGTATGCATGGTGTTGAATTTGTTTTTGGGAGCCGTTTGTGTCTAACTTAAAAAAATCTTTTCAGCATGTCTTTGTAAGTAAACGTTACCACAATGCCGTGAAGAGTTCTACCAAAAAGCTCCTGTTACATTTTGGCCACGCTTCATGTAACCGTCTCCACGCGCAGAGCCGGCTGAGATGAGCGGTCCAGAGGTGGCCAAGACACCGGGAGGTGGAGCTCCGGGGAAGGAGGGAAAGGAGCCAGTGGCCAATGGGCATGCAGGAGAGGGGAATGACGCCAACCCATTCGCTGAGTACATGTGGATGGAGAATGAAGAGGAGTATAACAGACAGGTGTGTGCTTATTTATATATTTTTATTATTATTCTTTTGGTCCAACTTGCTGTGTTCATCCTTTTCATAGTGTCTTTCTGCCTCTATTTTCTGTTTTGTGCTTCCACCCCCCACATATACTTTCTCTCATGCTTTCTCTCTTCTTCCATCGAACTTAAAATCCTCTTGGAAAATCCAGCTGGGGGAAGAAATGGCTTTCATCAAAGCTAACGTTCAGCACGGTCAAAATATATTCTCCTTGTTCATTTCTGTGAGACTCCTGTGTTGATACAGAGGACTCTGTCAAAACACCCAGGGTTGTCCGGCCAAACCGTTAACCTGGCTTAACTTTTGCTGCAACGTCACCAGCCAGCAAGAAATACAGCCATGGATATGTTCAAGGTTAATTAGAAACGGTGTCTCCATTGCATGGTTTGTCCGCCACTGCACGGACACGTTTTGTTTTGTCCCACTCGGTACATATTTTGGCCACAGTTCTTTTTAAAAGACATGTTTATGAGATTTTTATTTTGTTTATGGAAAGTATGAAAGCAACAGATATGTTGTCAGATTTCTTTAAAGTTACAAATACAGACAAGGGTTGTGACACAACAAATACCTTTTTTATGAAATGGTGATCTTCTCACCAGTACCTGCAGCAGCATGCCCACTCAGCACAGCCTCTGGTGCTTTTATTCATGCAGTCTAAGTGTTCAGATGTATGTACATGTTAACATTCCTCTTTGCTAGACTGGGACCGTACGTCAGATTGTGCTTTGGTATGTCTCTTGGATAAATCAGAATTTTTAGAGACTTGCCCATAAATGACTTATCAGCCTCCCCTCCACCTTCAACTTTACCTCTTCCTTTAGCTGTTCTGCCATTTCCTACCAGTCCTGGTGCTTATTACTAAACTCAGCCCCCACTTCCTTCCTCCCGCTCTCCTATACATTCAGCTCTGCCATTTTATTTTGCTCTCTGTTCTCTACCCTCCTCCATATTTTCCTCTGAGATTCCCAGGGCAGCTGATGACTGATAACCATCTACAACTTACTAGACCTGTTTATCTCCCTTGCACCACACGCAATCTTCATTCCTCACACTTCCTGTCCTCTCCCCTCTTCTGTGATAGGGAAGTTTTTCTTTCTTCTGAGGTTATTTGGACCCAGTCTTAATCACTTGTGTTGCATAGTTATTGATGTGTGCCTGTGACTAGCAGCATCTCTTTCAATATTCAGTGCCCTTTTCATCTCGACCTCTCAATTCTTTTTCTCCTGCTTGGCTGGATGAGTCATGTGTTTTAATGTCACCACGTTACTAAGAACATTTCTCTTTGGAAACCTTCCACGTGTGATGCAAATAATCACATGCGTTTCTTCCCCTGTCCGTCCATCCCCTTGTTCTCTTTTAAAACATTTTTTTTTGTTGCACCCAATTTCTCTGCCCTTGCATTTATCTCATCTCTCCCTCTCTTTATTCTCTCCATCTCCCAGGTGGAAGAGGAGCTGTTGGAGCAGGAGTTCTTGGAGCGTTGCTTCCAGGAAATGCTGGAAGAGGAAGACCAGGATTGGTTCATCCCTTCTCGTGACCTCAACAACCAGGGGGTGGGGCAGCTGCAGCAGCAGCTCAACGGCCTGTCGGTCAGCGATCACCACAGCAACCTGGAGGAAGTGGCGGTGAGTCAGAGATGCATATCATTTCACAACAGATTCTGCGTAGACATTGATTTTAAACAGTCAACAGTTTAGGTTAAATATATTTTTTCAATTAAACAGAATGGATGCAGCATGACAAATTAGTCACACATTAGTATTCTGTAAAAATTAGCTCATCTATAAGAATTCTAAAAATAGCATTACTTTGTACGTTGGCTGGGCTGTTCAATACAATGATGCATGTGGGTTTCAAAGAAAAAAACAACTAGGAATGCAAAATGAGCTTAATAAACTTCCCAGTAAACATTTTTATGTAAAGTTTTCGGTTGACAATTATAATTTCTAGTTTTAATTGATGTATATGTTTTAATAATTAATATTCCAAATAACAAATCTGATATTGTCAACGTAACGAACAGCCAGCAGTTCAGGTTTAAAGGAATGCCTTCTTACTCTGTTTTCATGTGTTTTCTCTGCAGAGGAAGAGCATGTTGAACCCCGAAGCGAAGGAGTTCGTCCCGGGGAAGAAATACTAGGAGTCCCCCTCACCCCCATGGAGCCTCCACGCGCACACACACCCCAGTCCACACACGTTCTCAGAGACTCTGGCGGCCACGACCGCGCACACACTGATTTGCACACGCGCGCACGCACACACACACACATACACACATCTACACACTTGAAGTCAGTGGCGTACTGGCAGGCCCAGTTGGGGGGTGGGGGGATTTCTTTTTCGTTTCTTTTTTGTTTCTTTAATCTTTTTATTTCCTGTTTGTTTCTTGTAAACTGAGGGACATTGGGAACAGGGGTGGGGGATGGGTGTAATACCAGCACCGCCCTGCTGCGGGCGCTAGCTCATCATTGCATTTCAGATGACACTGTTGATGTTTACAGAGTATGCAGATCTCATTGATGTCCCCTTGGAACAGAGGCAGCTACCAAGGAGTGATGCCAGGACAAAACTTTAATGCGAAACATCTAATAAACTTGAAAAATTACTTCACATACTTGTTAATTTGTGTGCTGTCAAGAGTTGAAAAACATCGCCAGTAGTTTTGAGGGTTTCCATGACGGTGAGGTTAGAGAAGGAAGTAACATTTGAGGGGACTCGATGCGTTCCTGCCGCTGCTCTGTAGAGCATCACGGTCCGTCAGACCCGTAAATATTTGCTCCTGTGATGTCGAGCTCCCTGTGACATCACTGTTTTTGTGCATTTAGAAAAGTGGGTTCTTATTTGTATGTGCAGCGGCTCCGTTCCAAACCAAATACAGACCCCACCCGTGCCCTCCCCGTACACTTGTTTTGAATTGATCTTAACAGACATGGACAAGTGTAATCATGGATAAGAAATTATTTTCCCAATTTATGTGGAAGTCCATGTTTATGTTTTGTCCGGCTTATTAGAACAGAGGCGTGAGTTTCCCCATCAAGTTTAGCAAGAAAAATGTTACAGAGGGATGGTCGGAGCTTTTTGAACCTTAAGAAACTTCGTTATCGTCCTTTTTTTTGGTTCACGCCTTCATCCTTCATTTCAATTTGGATTTTTTGGGGATGTGGAAAACCTTGTTACAGGGGAGTATTTGGTCTGGAACAATGCCTCTGCCTCTTTCTGCCGGAACAACTTGGTTTGTCCAGCTTCAAATCAAGTGTCCATATCCAAATCAGGTTTTCAAATAGCCTCTCCTCCTCTTTTGTCTTTTTTTTCTTTTTTTTTTTCTTCATGTTTTGAGGATGAGGCATTTTGTGTCTACTGGGTACAGTAACCTGTGGTGTTCATTCAGTCCTGTTTGCAGGAGGGAACGTGAGGGGGACAATATTGTCATAGCCAATCAGAATAAAGCAGTATGGGACACGTGGCTGACAGTATGGCCTTCTTGCTCGTCTTCTCTTTGTGGGTTGACTTCATTGAGGAAGTTCTTTTTAACCATAAACCTTTTTGTTGTGGTCTGGCTTTCCCTGAAGCATCGTCCCTTTAGTGCAAGTATGATCTCCGTTAAGTTGTCAGCCAATAGGAAAAAAGTTGTATATGTGAAGATGCTTTTTAGGAAACCCAGATTCTAATCAACAGTAATCCTGAATTATTGAGTCACTTTTTTCTAGTTCTCAGCCATTTTGGCAATATTGTCAAATCTTGTGATCTGAACATTTATCTTGTTGGTGCCACTGTTCATTTGTGGTATTACCAGCGACAATAATGTCTTGTTTTAGTGTTAAGTAGACACTTGAACTTATCTGACAGGTGAAAGCGCTTCTTTACACCCATGCAGCTTTTTCTCGATTATTCGATTTTCAGCCTAACAAGTACCCAAGTGTGTGCTTAAACAGTGAAATGTTGGTTAAAATGGAACTTCCTCACACAGTGTTGGACCACAGCTGTCGAATGGCACCTTGGTGAAGCCAATAGGAATGTCCGCCAGGTGGATTGTACAACATGAAATCATTTTTGGTGATTTTGTTTAGATGAGTTAGATGACAGAAGCTGTTTAAAAAAAAAAAAAAAAAAAAAAAAGAGGTCCAGAAGACAGAGTATCAATTTCAGTACAAACAAAAATAATGAAAAAAGACGAATAAAGATGTTAAAGACAAATGCCATCTGTCAGTCTTTTGTCACAT
This sequence comes from Nannoperca australis, assembly GCA_036023655.1. Classification (NCBI taxonomy): domain Eukaryota; kingdom Metazoa; phylum Chordata; class Actinopteri; order Centrarchiformes; family Percichthyidae; genus Nannoperca; species Nannoperca australis. Next base: position 6,780 of record JAVQJD010094092.1, on the reverse strand, counting down.
GTTGATACACTGATGAACCCATACGGTTTGGTCATGTTTGTGGCCTCTATACAATTACAAGTGACTGATGTTTCTCTCCATATTCACATAACCAATAATGGTTTGAGCTAAATGCTCGTAATGATGTTAAATAGCTGATGCTTTTCAGATATTGTATGTCGTTGACCATGCTCACCATCGTAGCTCAGCAAGTTAACATTTGCTAATTCCAATACAACACACAACTGAGGCTGATGGGAATGTCTTAACAGGTATTTGTCCATGAGCCAAAGTGGACCTGACTGGTGCCAGAGAAAACATGGGATGTCTGTAGCTAGCATGACTAAAAACACACACCTGTCAAAATACACATTAAAAAGTTCAAATCCAATTCATAAGGAAATGGATTCAGCATGAAAACATCAACACACTCATCCTTTCTAATTTAAATATTAGCACATCTACAACTATTCTAAAAATAGCATTAATATTGTGCACTGGATGAGCTGTTGAATACAACATGTGGGTTTAAATGAAAACCAGGTTCACAATGGTTATTTCTAGTGTTAATTGATACGTTTTTATAAATATTCTAAATAACATCTGATATTTGTGATGATGTCCAGTGTACACCAACATGACATTAACCTCTCCAGCTGGGTGAGCCAATATGCGAATGTTACCCATACAGTGTTGAACATCAGCTATTTTCATCTTTACTTAATAGACCTTAATGTGCTTCAAGCCTTATTATCTGCAACACTTTTAATACAGCTGGAATTACAAAGCACAGCAGGTTGCAACAACCCCTTCGATCTTCAGTATTTTTCTTTATGATAGCAGCATTTTCCACAAAAGCGTACATTACCAAAAAGTCTGTCATTATACGGTATTAAAGTAACACAATTCACAAAAACTGTAATTGACATCATGTCAGTATGTTACTATACCTTCAGCTCACCAGTATGTGTTCTGTCAGTCAGCCAAACACCAACCTTATTACTCTACTACGCCAAACAGGATCTCCCAGCTGGGTACAAAGGTATATTACTAATCAAAAGCTGTTCTGGAGCTTTTGATCACAAGATCTTCATCAGGAGACAGTTTTTGCCAAGTCATCATGGAAATGTACAGTAGGTGCATAAATCTACAATTTAGATTTACAATTCCATTAATACTGGGCAAAATCCATCTGCTGAGGAAAAAACAACTGACCAGCAAACAAACCAACCACCATTAGCCTTCATCTGAAGAAATGGAAACTAAGAAGAAGAGAGCTTGAACTTGGATCGCAGATTGCTGCAGGTGTGAACAAAGTGCTCAGTAATTCATCTTTGAATATGGAGCAGTTCCAGCAAAGTAAAGATGTTAACAAAGCTTGAAATGATAGCAGCCATTAAAGTACCAGAGGAGAGACCAAGATCAACTTTTGGGTGATGCTGTCTTGTAGTCCAAAGAGCCAGTTAAAACTCATCTGATCTTTAACTCTTCAAACTAAGTCATATAAATCTTATTTAGCATTTAGGACTGTACATCATCAACTTGAAGAACCGTCCTCTGACAATCGAACACCTGGATACCCTGTCGGCGCCCAGGCCTCACTGGAGGACCGGACCCGCCTGTACCCATGATAGCAAACGCCAGCACAGACCGCCTGAGATCACCCTTCACTTATAAACACGAGGACGTGGAGAACGCTGGACACCGTTGCAAAACCAGCACAGGTCATGATGACTGATAATATTTGCTGTGTTATTTAATCATATTGAGATATGGTGGTTTTTCATGTTTAAACAGAAGATGCATTCATCTAAATCTGCCACAACAGAAGAATAAAACGTATGATACATTAAAATGTATTTGCCTCAGTTATATGATCATGTGTTCAACTTTTAATTGTGTGATTTTAAATGTTTTATTAACTTTCTTAATTCTTTCTCTTTTCTAATTAATTTAATTTCAGTTTTTAATGCGGAACCTTTACTTGTGACAAGGTCCTTTTTATTTTTTAAGTAAAGAAGCTGAGTACCTCTTCCACCACTGCACTGCCGCATGCACCTTCAAACCTTTTCCCTACAGGAGGACGACAGCACACACATTTTACTGTCTCCTTTGGGTGCCTTCCAGCAGCTGGTTTACTGCTGGGTGATGACTCATCCTCAGCTTCTGTATCCTGAAGCAAGATAACTGAGAATCACAGACACAAGCCCTGACCGCTCAGGCTTTTTCATATTCTGCCCTTTCTGCCTTAAAAGAGCGGATGGTTGGATGAAGATGCAGCACTTTAAATTCACTTTTTCTTCATGTTTGACACAAAACACAAACAATGTTTTTTTTTTTAACTGCTGTGTATTAAGACAAACGTTGAGATTCAGAATGAACGATAAATGATCTGTTGGTGAGGAGGATGTTGATGGTGAAAGTCACTCTGCTGGATCTTAGGCTGGGCCCACTAGGAGGAGTCACACATGGTAATAAAGGACAAATATACAAGAACATAAAAAAGCCAACAGACAGGACGCGAGTTTAGTGATCCTCACGCACACTCAGCCGGCCTCAGAACCCGCTCCTCACCTCAGCAGTGTAACTGGCTTGGTACTCTGTCAACAGTGGCTTCCTTCTGGGCTCAGTGCTGTAGACAGTTGGCTGTACATGGGCCAGAGGTAGGGTGCTGCCACTTGGGATGCCAGAAGCGAAGGATTGCATCTTAAAGCAACAACTATTAGGGCACTTAGTTTCCCATACACAGCTGAGAGCGAGGGGAAAGGTAGAGAACATGTCAGGAAATAACACATGCTACTTTTAAAAAATGTTAGTGGTTTGTGTTGGTGGTTTACCAGCTGCACTGCCTGGAAGTAGGCTGAAAGAAGGTGCTGTTTTTCAGTGCAAGAGTTGGTCTCAAGCCCCTCAAGTAGGCGCTGCCATCCCAATTTTCAGCATCTAGGAAGAAGTGGGAATGAAGAAAGTACATTCACTCAAATACTGCACTTTGCACTTTACCAAGTATTTACCCACCTGCTTACAGGTTACTTAATCAATATTTTAGCATATTTAAATGAACAGTTCAACATTTATTCACTTATTCACTTTCCTGCAGAGAGCCATGTGAGAAGATCAATACCACTCTCAAGTCTTTCTGGTAAATAAGAAGCTACAGCCAGCAGCTGTTGGCCAAACTCAGCATAAAGATTGGATTTACTAACAAAACGAATGACATTCATCAGCTGCACTTTTGAGTTAACACGTGTTAGCATGCTAACATGCTAAACCAGAATGATGACAATTAAAAATAAACCTACCTACTTTTCATCAGCATGTTAGCATTGTCACTGTGAACATGTTAGCATGCTAATGTTAGCATTCAGCTCACAGTACTGCTGTGTCCAGCCTCAGTGCTGCTTGCATGGCTGAAGACACTTGGTTCTGTTTCCTTGTTAGACTAAAATCTGTTGTCATTATTTTCAGATTTTCTCTGGCAGGGTCGGCATAGTTTTTGATGGGAATGCAGAACGAAAGATCATTTTTAAAAGACATGTTTCACTTTTGTAAACATGCTACTTTTTTTATTGGTCTTTACTATCTTTTAGTCGAATGATCTGACTTTGTAACCTCACAAAAGTGGTTATATATGAATGAAAGCTTATGCATCATGGGACATGTGTGTGTGTGTGTGTGTGTGTGTGTGTGACAGAGAGAGTTGTTCTACCTTTGCTTGTGATAATTGGGCTGGACGCCACAGGATGGGGGAGCAGGTGCTGCAGTCCGGCTTCTCTGCAGACAGATCTAAAGAAATCTTCACAGCAGGTCGCATCGACGTAAGATGACAACACAATCATACCTAAATGTGCACAAATATAGTTTGAAGGGCCTTGAAATGACAGCAGGAAGATTAAACAGTGAAAGCATGTGGTGAATTTCAAAGAGCACAAGCCAAAAGGGCTTCAAATGGTTTCCTTATTGAAATGTGCAGCTTAAGTAAAAACTGCCATCTAACCTTCCTCATAGAGAACATCCATCTTCTGCTGCGGCTCATCTTCTGCCTCCTGCTGCTCCAATGCATTAGCTGTCAAAGAACACGGACTGGGTACCAAAGCAGTTGCCAGCTTAGATGTGTGTGTGTGTGTGTGTGTTAGAGATATAGACAGAACTCCTTACCCTTCCCACAAAAACCATAGTGCAGCTGACCATTTTCCTCTTCGCCAAGCACAAGCCTGGTCTCCCTGGCAACTCCCTCTTCCTGTGTCCTTGCCTTTGTCGGGGTGGAGCCAACAACCCTGGACGCCTCGGAAACAGAAGGAGCGAGAATGCCAAATGGAGGCAATGAGGCAGGGAAGAGGGAAGAAGAGGGAGGCTGAGAGATAGAGGGCAGAAAGAGTGAGCGTGGTGGTGGTACTTTATATAAAATAAAGGACATTATTGTGAACTTGCTGCTTGTTGATGTGGCTCACCTGTGCACGGCCACTTGAGCCATATATGCTGTTAGTTGTCTTGTAAAAGTATTGATGAAATATAGGCCAGGTTTCACGGTCAGTCTATGAAAATAACACCAAACAACACGGCAGTGAGTCAGTCTATCAACCAATCAATCTGTCTATCCATTAATCCATCCAACCTGAGGTGGGCTCAGAAATGAAGGTCCAGGTCTGTGCTTGTGGAGCTGGTTGACCCGCGGGTGACGCTCACTGAAGGGTTTATAGTCACTACAGTAAGTGGTGACAAATCTCCCCACAGACTGAAAGAGAGAAACAGTGTGAGGGTGGTCACACATACGGTACTGTAGGTTAGCCTGCAGTATCACGGGCAATGGTGTGACCACACACAGATGTTTTCAGTCCTTTGCTTAAATAGAAACTGCATTTTCAAAAATAAGAATAAACACTTTGTTCTGCTATTAATGTTCAAGTTAATTAATGTAGGATAATGCATCATAATAACAACATTTTTAAATTTTTGTTAATAATAATAAAAGGCTGTGAAAAAAAAAATCCAATAATAAAATCGGAGTATAGAAGCATCTTTAGAGGTTTCATCTGAAAAAGAGAAGATATGTCATGCAGGAGCTGGGATTTAGGTTTGTAACACAGTTCACAGTAATGCTGACTGACGTAGTGGTGCAGTTTGTGGAGGGTGACAAGTTTGCCTTGAAGCTACAGACTCCATGTACTGAAGGTCAGCAACTGTGTGAAGAGGTAACATTAGCCCTGGCAGCAGCAGCAATGTAGTTTCTTTTTTTTCAAATAAATTTTAACCTCCTCATTTCAATTCAAAACATCAGAGGAAGAACAAAACAAAAAGAGGAACACTGAATTGCACAATTCAACTCAAGATAATAGAAAAAGAACAGAAGACAAATCAAGTTGCTTAAATCTCAGAGGTTTTACCTTCAGGTGTTTGGAGGGAATCATCTTATGGTGTTTTGTGATTCCTCTTTGGTAGAGCAGTCTCAGTGCAGCATCCCTGCAGTGAAGCAGGACGGACTGCAGACTCTCTGCCCAGAGAGCCAGTGGAATGTTACTGCCACTGTTTTGAATTAAATTGTATTTATTCTATTGATATTTGTTCTGTTTCCTGTGGCAGCACAACCAGTTACTGCTACTTCTTCTTCATGTCTGTCCCATTACCCGTTACAGTTTATGTGCAAGCCAGTACAGTCATACAGTAATGATGTGATTCAGCATGATTCAGTCTGAAGCAATGATACATGGGCAGTGTTCACAGAAACACAGCAGAACTGAGTCCAACAGTAAACTGAGTTTTCTTATGTCACAGATATATAGAACCGAGACAACTAGTATCATCTGCATTTTATCCTCTTTTAGACCTAAAGCTGGGAAATCCAAATAGCATGCTGGACTATCGGCGTAAAAAGAAATGCATGTTTTTTATAAATAGAAACATTATGAGCTATACTTTCATGTTGCTGCACAGCACAGAATGCAGTGTTGGACTGATATTTCCCTGGTTAAACACAAACATGATGACCTAAATATATCTTGGTAGTATATTTGATCTATTGTATGTTTATATATATATATATATATATATATATATTCATGCTGAGATCCCAGACAATAATAAGTTTCCTCTGAGGAAAACTCTCCACAGGATTCCCCAACTGTCCGCATTATGTGTTTCCAGGGGATGGAAGCAGTGGATGTGATTGGCTGTGATGAAGTGCCCCCGAAAAGCACTGACTGCAAGCCCTGTCTCAAAATGTTAAAAAGTATAACTTGAAAAAGATACAAGGAAAACGACTGTATTGTGGATTGATAGCTCTGTACACGTGGATCCATGAGAATGAGTGCTTCTTGTTGGTTATTGCATTAATAAATGCAGACACAGTGATGTCTGTCACGAGTGGAAAGGTAGTGTAATACCAGCATCTACTCGTAAAAGACAAACGTGCACAGCCTGCAGAAGATTAAATCAAGTGTGGATTTTTGTTAAAGGAGTCATTTCTCTGCCTATAATAACTGAATAATATTTAAGCAGGGGGCATTTCTAAAACCTACACATGTATTCAGAAATTTAAACATTTTGGAAATGTACTTAAGACTAAACAGTGACTGGGTTTTTCAGATCACAGCTTAAACGGATTCTCCCGGGAGATTATTCACAACCCTGAATGAACTTTCTGTCAAGTTGACAGTATATTTTATTATAAATGTCAAATGTAAACGAGGGGTCTACAGGTGCAAAAAGTTGCAAAGACAGTTAAAATGAAAGTTATACCAATTCCATTGTGAGAATAGCAGCTATGCAGCTGCAAAAAACAAGATTTGGAATATTTTCAACCACCAT
>JAVQJD010094091.1:0-11936 GCA_036023655.1 Nannoperca australis | reverse complement strand
ACACACACACACACACACACACACACACACACACACACACACACACACACACACACACACACACACACACACACACACACACACACACACACACACACACACACACGGCCTCTCATTAGTCTCATTGACCACAGCAGATTTTATTGAGAACATGTTCAGTGTTAAATTGACGACAATGTAGAAAGATGATAGCTGGGTCGGGGCAGACCCAAGGTTATTGATAGCTCCCCATTAATGAGACGTGACCCAATTACTGGGTGGCAGTACTCTCTTGAGAAGGAAGGAGGAGGAAAATGGGCTTTTAGAGGAGAAATCATTTATTGATTGTCCATAAAACAGTTGTGACAAGTAGCTGTAGCTGCTTGAAACGAACACCCATCCCTCCACTTGATAACAAACAACAGCAGGGAATTGATGGATGAACTATTGTATGAAGGAGAATAAAAGGTAGATCAGCTCATATAAACCCTGTATAAAATTGTTGTACCTTACAGTTTACTGGGAGACTCAGTTAAAACCTTATTTTGCCAGGTTTCCTGTCCTGCATCAGAGCTAAACCAATCACAGTGGACACAAAAAGCTCAAAGTAATACCAGAATTGATGGATAGAGGAGTTAATAAAGAAATCAGTAACAACTTTTTATTTAAAATGGTTCTTGGTAGAAAGTAAAAGTAAAAGTATTGACTTAATATAAAAATGTTTTCTTTGGACCATAGATGTTATTGTCTTGATAACTACTGCATGGTTTAGTGCTTGTTAGATAGCTCAGGTGATACAGTGTCGACACAAAAGCCAACGGTAGCACAAATACATTTAGAATACACTGTCAGGTGGTAGTTGATACTTTTGTTAGGCTGCATATCGGCAATAGATCACTAAGTACAGGACGGAACTTTTTGTAGTTTTAAAGTTATAATTGATAAAAACTTTAAAACCTTACAATGAGACAAACAATGTAAAAATCCAGAGAATACATATAAAAAAAGAAAATGACCCCCCCCCTTAAAAGATTAGATGGGCAGTGCAAAATGAGGGAATTTAACCATTCCATCTTTTTTCACGGTAGACCCAGTAATTATCTGGCCATTAAGTTTTACTTTCAACTTTAAAACTACTGTGAACAAGAAGGAATGGTTGAATTCCCTAATGAAGTTGAAAGTAAAGTAAGTTAATGGCCAAATAATTATGAAAGGTCAATGTTTTATCTTGTGATAGTACGGCATTATAACGTGTCTAAAGGGTATCTTTTGAGCTACTTATTATTGGCTCCATGATTCCCACAGACATAAGAGACCAAAGATTTGTAGATTTGAGAATTGTAGATAATTATTGTAGATAATGCATAAAATCATGTACTTAATGCTTTAAATGTAGAGAGTCTGAATGAATTGTGTAGGTTTTTGAGGCAGATTAAGTAGATATACAATTTTTTACCTATCCTATCTACATGTAGCTAACAGACATCAAGACGTGTCATTTTCTGTAATGTTTTTTTTGTTTGACAAAATTAGTGTCACATGGCAATTATCTTCAGAATGGGGATACATATTTTTTGATGGTTAAGTAATTAATTTACAGAAGAGTGTTACTGACATCAACCTGTAAAAAAAGAACTGTGTCATCAGCATTGTGGACAACTGGACTGTCTGCGTGTAGACTTTTTCTACACAAAAAAAGAAAAAACATATTTCCATATTTTTGTCTCAAACACAAATTCAATGAGGGTGTGTCCGCGCGTGCGTGTTTGTATTCACTGATAAATCCATACAAACCCACCAGAATGTGACCCGCGAAGCAGAGGAGCAGGATCAAAGCCAACAGAAGATATGCGAGGCCAAAGGAGATCCCCAGCACAGCAGTTCTGCAACACACACACACACACACACACACACACACACACACACACCTCTAAACCCTCTTGGCACCTCTCAGCCCTCTGCAGTGCCATCCAGGACAATAAATGTAATGAAGGTTCCCATGTATTCTACCTCAGACCTGCAATCCGTTTACACTGAGTAGGCACAACTGTGGATTGTGCAGTAGCATATGGTATGTGCATCATAATGCAGTTATGTTTACAAATCACTTTTTCTAAGGAGGAACACAGTATGGCTGATTTAAGGATCCCTGCCATAAAACAGATGAAGTCACGTCTGAATGTGCGGAGCAATGCTGCGACACACAGTGCAAAGATTAAGAGAGTGAGAGAGAGGTGAATTAGACAATCAATGTTCTCTCAGATGCTGAATTACATCTTTGGATCCCAGAGGCAGTAAATTAGCATGCCCGTGAATTTCTCTCCCCGCCATTAAAGAAACGACACACTTTGATTCACCTGATCTATAATCACTACCAGACATGGTGCCCTTTCATCTGGATCTGCTTTTTAGCATTCTGCCTCCTGCTCCCCCTGCCTCTTTTATTTCAGCATGGTCCTGTTGATGAGACAGCTGGCGTCAAATGGCTTTTTCACACCAACGCGCTGCCACAGCTGGAGTTTGCTGACGGTATGGGGACTGTGCAGTGTAAATCCTGTGAAGTGGTGCAGACTTACTTGGGCAAGACGAGGACCTGCACTATGAATATACAGCAGAATATGAGGCAGGCGCAGGTGACATAGTACTTGAAGGCTGGTAATGTTGTGGATCTGTACTGTTGAGAGAAGATAAGGCAACAAATTGAAAAATTGGATACAACGTTATGAGGATGTGTAAAGTAGCAGCAATAAAGCAAAATTATCACTGAGCAGGCACGGTATAAAAATATACCAGCTTGTAGGTGGAATGAAACAAGTATAAAGCAAAAAACTATAAATGAGGAATATATAGATATGTGAGGACACTTTTGCAGTATGGGATATAAAGTGGAGAATCTGTGTCCTATCAGGTTGTACACTGATAACAGAACTATACAGTTGCATTGTATCCCCGGTGAACAATGCTGGCTGGTGGTTTGTATGCACTCGCCTACCTCTTTCTCCAGAGCTTTGTTGTGAAAAAACAATGAGATCCTCTGGATGTCCTCAGACTTCAGCCACTGTCTGGAGACACAAGTGAAACGCACAGATTCAGACAATAACAGAGGGGCCAGACTCTGGGTTCTGTTATGTGGTGTCTGAAAACTATTCCGTAACTCTTTGTGGAGCTGTAATGAGGAAAATACTCATGTATGAACTAAATACAAGACAGTGAATTTCTTGTTTGATGAAGAAAGAAATGCTTACTGTAACTCTTTTGGGGTAAATTACACTTGGAAAATATCTCAGAATTGTTGCCATTTCTTATGTAAATTTCACTGTAACTGCAACTGTAATTTATATACTAATTCTGTTAATAAGCAGTCGATACAATTCCATTGTCACATAAATAAAACAAATGGGTTTTGGGCTACATGCATCTTTGCCACTTTTGCCCTAAAAACACACCTTAAACCACATTATGCTCTTTGACTCACTGACATTTTTTATTTGATTAACTGAGAGGTTTCTAGAAGTCATTATGGTTCGGTATAGAATAACTGCAGCACCAAAATCAGAGAACTCCTGAAGATGCTTCTTCTGAGTGTAGATACTGACTTGACCTTTATCTGAAGTGACTGTGATCGTGAAGAGTGATGCAGAAATAGGATGTGCCGCAGGTATGATGCTTACTTCTGCGAGTTGATGCCGTCGATGGTGCGAATCATTCTCTCATTGAGTTCCTCCTCAAACCTTCTCCTTTGAGATTTGGACCTGGGGTCGAAGGGAGGGGAGAATGGATTTAAACCACATACTAAAAGAGCTCCTGTATATGTGATCAAATGTTGTAAAGATGAAAAGAGGGACTGTGTGTGTCATGATTAAATAAATGCAGTATTGCTCTTATCTCACCTCTCCCTCCTCTGGAAGTGGTACTGCCCCATTGGAACGTCCTGAAACAAGAATCAGACCATTTATCTATTAATGACAGATATCCGCACCTGTGTGTGTATGTTTGAAATACAGAAAGCACTGCATTGTACTTACAGTTGTGTTGATCTTGCCATTGTCTGTGGTCATGCTGTCTCGATGGTGGAGGTTGGCAAAGGGCTTGGCGGCGCCCCAGGACTCCAGGTATCGGGTCATTCTGACCGACGCCCTCATCTTCCCACCGTCCAGAGAGGGACGCGAGCGCACACCCAGCAGTGGGCTGTGCCGCTCAGTCTGGGAAAACCAACAGGAATACAGAAGGACACACGTGATCATTGACATTTCTTTGTGATTTGTCTGTGGACAATTATGAGATGCGGTATGAAAGTTAGAAAACAGTCAACAAGTCAGTGAACTGACTCTGTAATGTCCATTATACCTAAACAGATCTAAAGTTAGCTAACATTAGCTACTGGTCATACCGGAACACTTAAGGTTTCAGCAGAATTGATCTGAGCATAAATGCGTTTTACTGCTAATGAATTACAACCCAACCGGTCGAGACAGATGCCTGGTTCTGCTCGAGGTTTCTGCCTGTTAGAAGGGACTATTTTTCTTGCCTCTGTCGCCTAGTGCTTGCTCATGGTGGTAATTGTTGGGTTTCTGTAAATAATATTATAAAGAGTACGGTCTAGACCTGCTCTAAATGAAAAGTGCTCTGAAATAAATTCTGTTATACTTTGGCACTGCCTGAATAACATGAAATTGAAACACTTTTTGAAATTAAACACTTTCAAGTCCATGTTGATACAAGAACAATTTGAGACAGTGAATTTCGCCTCATGGTGAATGCACATTTTGTTAATTAATGTCATAGTATATAGTTTTCTAAAAAAGTCAACCTCAAATTTAAAAAACATTAGTTGCTAACATTTTCTAAATGATCTTTTGGAGTAGAATATTAGACATTCTTTTCCTTAGACAAAAAGATAATACAAAGAAAGAAAACGAGATCACGTAAGTTACATTGAGAACATACTGGGCTGGTATGCATAACTTACAACAAAATTACATGTTTAAAACTTTATTCCTGACCAAACTGAACAGTAGTTCATGCTCACACTCAGTGAGTGTAGAGTAAAAAGGACTACAGGTACTTTGTGAACAGCTCTCGACATCTGTGACCTGCCTGTCAATGTTTCGAGCCACTTACAACACTTTTTAAGAATAGTGTGGCTGTCCTTTTATTTTGGCATGTACGCCGAGTGCTTCTCTCTGACAAACACCAAACCACTTTACTGCTGACAAAAACATTGTCCTGCATGAAGCCGTACAGAAGTGAAAGGGAACGTTTATGCCAAAACAAAGAGGGTAAAATCTCGTAGGGCTTGTCAGATGATGTTCCTTGTTTCATTCCTCTGGTGATTTATTTCAAATGCTGGTAGACACAGGTGTTGTGACTGACCAAACATGGCACATGAACCTGTACGAACTGAAATAGACACTGTCCATAACGGCGGTGTTCATTTCCTGTGGGTGCACTGAGCAGCTTTGACAGTGACAAACAATGACACTGACAGTAGAGATGACACCTCCTGCGACCCATGCTCCATTTTTGGCCTTCATTCATTCAGGGCTTCTTGAAATGTCACAGAGCACCCACAGCCTTTTTCCAATATCTGATAGGATACTGAAAAGTTATCTCCATTACAGTAAATAAATGATAGAGTCATAGCATCTTGTAGAGACCTCCTATAAGGTCGTAATGATATGTTGTAAGACAGTTAAGCACAATTGAAATACCCAGAGGCTCAGGTTAGGCGTAACACTGCTGGTTTTGTTAATTACTGTACGACTGCATGGAGCGAAAGTAAATTAGGTCTCTCAAGTGTTTCAAATGGAAAATATGCAAACATGGTAAGTGCCAATCTTGATCTCTCATGAAATGCACTAATACACTACAGAGAACAGAGTGTGCAATTAAAAAGGCAGCTGGTAACATGCAGCTGGTATGATTGCCCAAATATCCTCTCATTTCAAAACTATACAACAACTGGTGGACAACTCTGATAAAGTCTGTTGAAATATGTTTAGTTTTGTTGGACTGGAGAGGTCAGCAGAGATAAATGACTTCTGCTTTTTCTGACATTCTGCTAGATGATAATCACAACAGCATGCTTGGTCATTTATATTAGCAACTTTTGTGAAGACTAGGTGAACGTTTTTGTTTGAATTCACTGAACATTGAATACTATAAATAACTATTTATAGTTTCTGTGAGTTTCTTCTCACAGAAACTGCAATATGCTGCTGCTGAGTTGGAAATCTGCCCTCTGAAAACTGGTAGTGTTTAAAGTGATGTGATGACTTTAAAGGAAAGCTACCAATCCTTGGTCAAGCTCTTTGGAGAGGAACCAGAAGACGAAGAGAAGCCAAAGCAGCAGAAATCAATGCTGAAAAAACATCGTGGCCGTTTGTGTCACTGACAGCATTTTCAAAAGATGCACTGGAAAGCATAAAGGCGTTAATTTGTCTGAAGAGAGATGCCACTGAGAACCCTGAGGTCTATGAAGCAAGCAGATAGTGAAGAAAGAATGCCTGAAGGAGGAAAAAGGAATGTCTTACTGCAGATATTTAAGGGGGTGGGTGCATCTTAGCCAAGTTATGGAGGGATTAAGAAGGCAGAGGACTGTTAAGCATGGCTTTTCATTTGCCAGGCCAAAAACACTGAGCACAAACTGGATGCCAACAACATATTCTATATTGAGATGTTCTCTGCAGAAAGTTCACAGAAGAGGCAGATCACTTAAATGTCCTTAACCAGCCTTTTATGTCCTGGTTTTAATAGGAGGAGCCGCGGGCAGTGAAGAGGGACTTCACTTCAAACAGTAAAGCGACTGAACCACTGCTGAAATCATTTGATAACATACTGTCATCAGTTCACTATTTGACTTATTAGTTCACTTATTTTGTTATACTTGACATTAAATAAATTGTTTAGCTACCTGTTCTTGGCAGGTAACGGTACACTTGACCTGCGCATCAAAATTGTTGTGAAGCATTGGTGTTGTCCATGTCACTCATGAATGTTTAGTAGGTACAATGTTCACCATGCTAACATTTGCTAATGGAACTAAACAAAGTAAAGCTGAGGCTGATGGAAATGTCATTACGGCTGTGTGTATAATTAAAGTTTTGACCTGATGGTGGTGATAGATGAAAAGTTAAAGGATCCCCAAAGTAATTACAGCTTGTTCTTTGGGGAATGTGTGTACCAAATGTCATTGCAATCCATCCGATAGTTGTTGAGACATTTTATTCAAAACAACAAATGTCAACCTCATGGTGGCGCTAGATGAAAAGTCAGGGGATCATCAAAGTCAGCAGGCTTCGTTGTCTGGGGACCATGAATGTCTGTTCAAATTTTCATGACAATCCACTGAGACTGAGATATTTTAGTCTGGATCAAAGTGGTGGACCGACTAACCAACCAACATTGCCATTCATAGCAACACCGCTAGTGTGGCTAAAGAGTGAGTAGTCTAAAGATACTATTTACTGTCTAAGTGACAATCACTCACATCCTCTGCTCTTCCTTGCATTAGACTAACCCCTCCAAAGGTGCTTTCTGACTTTATGTGAATGTATAAAACCATATAAGTGATGGTATCTGACCTTGGGGTTGATTACCAGGAAGGTGATCACTCCATGTTCTTTCAGGTAGGAGTCTCTGGTCTGTCCGTCTCCGGGCTCCACCTTATATGAACCCTTCAAATGCTCCAACGTCACTGAAGAAATGTGGACCCTCCTGGAGATGAGAAAGAAAGGGATGAGAGGACAGATGATGAGAGGTTAACAGCTTGCGTCATTGTGCCACTAACACCCCTATCGAACATATCATTTTTCTTTCCAGCTTTAAACTACTCTAATCTGACTGTAATTCTGCTTTTTCAGCTTTGTTTGTTACCCTTACCCCAGAGAGTGATGTGGATGGGAATATGTTTTTTTAGCTGGCATATTTTTCAGATACCTTTCATCAAGCATAAGAGGAGACAGACCATTAGCAGCCCAGTGAGACAATGCAGTGGCACTGGAGAGCTTATTTTCAATGTAGCATACATATAACCACCAGCCAATTTTACCATGCTTGTTACAGTACTAGGATGGCAGACCTAATGGTCACATAACAAACGTAGAGCTGATTGGTCAAATGAGGTGGCTATAATGGACTAAAATGTTTATAACAGGGTAGACTTAGAACAGATATATCCAATGTTCCCTGTCCTTGTCTGTAAACACGTTTATTTCCTGAAGTACATCAAGTTAGGGGTATTACAGTAGACTTATATAAATATTTCCAGCCAAGTTTTGATTATGCTTGTTCTTGGTGCTACTGCAACCCATCAATATGTTGTTCCCACAGGTGAATCTCCATATTTGGTTTTAAGGGGGTGGATTACTGGGGTTGAGCCAACATTGATTTTAGAACACAGATATGGATATTCTTCTTAGGCTGGACTGGCTGATCTCTGAGTTTTCATGCTGATTAATGATACAGGTGACACACCCAAAAAATTATAAAAGCAAGTATTGAGTGCTAATGCAGCCTCCTTGAGACTAGAGATGGGAATCAAGTACTGGTTCCAGATGAGAACCAGTTCCAAATAGTCCGATCCATCAGAATTGTAAGCCTCTGAGCGTACCAAATCCTTTTATCGATGCTGGCATGTTCTGAGAGTTGCGAATTGCAGAACAATGACTCATGCATCTGTGCCTGTTCAAGGCATGGCTTCATTTCACAAAGAAAAGATGACAACAGTGCTAGTTGTAATGTCTGTAAAATGATCATCTCAAGAGGGGGTGGAAACACCAGCAATATGCTCAAACATCTTTCTACACAACATCAGCTTAAATAGTTTTATGCCATGTATTTGACGCTCTGCGCATGCCAAGTGCCACTGCTTCCAATCCGAGCAGCACGTCCGTTACCGAGGGTAAATGTCCTATGCTATAATAACATTAGTGCCACGCAGGCAGGCTTAGCAGATGTTTTTCTTTGAATAAGAAAACCTAAATAAAAAAAGAATGCTGTACAAATATTTTGTTATTTCATCCATTTAGGATGACGACAGACAAAACTGTTGCGTTGATGCTGAAAACCTGTGTAGGCCTACTTTTTTTCCACACAGAAAATTAAATATGAATCTATGAGGGAATCGATAAAGAATCTGAATCATCCCTACCTGAGGCACTAACTCCACTGAAACTCAAGATAATGATGCTATGGCACTGCTGGCCACCAGGACTTCTATTTTAGGCCACATGGAACTGCAGTGGAGCAGATGGGAATTCACTGACTTGCTAAAGTTCAGCTCAGTATTAATCACAGAGGAAGTGTTAGTCAAATCCCAAAGCGTAGCTTCCTCTCTGCTTTACAATCTAAAACTGGCACCCTTGCAGGTACATGCCTCTAGTTTGCCAACTGCACAATGATTACAAGGATCTGCAAAGCAGCACTTCAACAGCAGAGAGATCAAGAAATTGGTTAGTATTGGTTGAAGTAACTTACCCTGGCACACCTCCGGCCTCCATATGATTGGCTAGCGTTACATCATGTGACCACACATCATACTGCCACTTGCGGAGGCCGATCACACCACACAGGACATTCCCAGAATGAACACCAACACGCATGTTGATATCGACTCCTGTGGCATCTCGGACCTTCCTGCAAAGAGTGACAGAGCAGAGGAATTCATCTTCAAAGGGGTAGTTCCCCTTCATTTTGGAAAATTTGGTTATCTGCTTTCTTTCCGAGAGTGAGATGAGAGGATTAATATCAGTCGCAAAGTTAAGTTCAGAGCTGGGATTCGGGACGTGGTTAGCCTAGCTTAGCATTAGGAGTTAAAAACCCTGTGAGATGTATCATCTCATTCTCAAGTTGGTCCCATTACAGTTAATTACAATTAAAAGAAATGTATCTGTACACAAGCAACAAGATGTAAGAATAACTCAAGGCCTGTGTCCATACAGTATTTATTCTTTATGCCAGCATCTCTTTTCCATGGTTCCAGCGTCTTTTTTCGGAATCATCGCTTATTCTTCTTTTCAGGCATCCAGTCAAAAAAAAAGATGGGGCTCGTCACCCTGGTTACAGAGGAAATGGCAGAGAATCTTGTTCTGGTCGTGTCTGTCTGTTCTGAGATTTATGATTTATCAGGCAGAGACAGAAAAGCCCATTTGTGGGAGCAGATTGGCCAGACACTGACTGTTGCTGGTGAGTGTTGTGCTTTTATCACCCTACGCGTTGTAAGCTTATTGTTAGCTGTGTAGTCATCCCCTGAACGTCGCGTTAAGATGTCGCTGTCATAGAAACAAAACCAATGTGCAGGGCTTTTTTCTCTTACAGCACAAGCGCTTCATCTCAGAACTCCCCAGCGATTTTTTGCCAGAAAAACAAAATGCTATGTAGACGCAGGCCCTTAATTACATGCTGGAACAACTTCTTGGCTATTCAAGCATATCAACCAAAATATTTAACATTTGAGATTTTAAAAACAAATATGTATAATATTGTCTCTTTTTCATCCGAAATGTAATTCCACAACAACACTAAAATACAGTCTCTGCTTCATCATGTCAGAGTTGGACAACGCAGAATGGCATCTTTAATCTGATTGTGATTAAAGGTCAGCACTGGCAAGCAAATGTATTGGTCTATAAAACTAATGTGTGTGTTCATGCATGAGTGAAAGACAGAGAAAGAACAGAAGGGGGGAGCTGGAAGAGGCTATTTTTTTCTATTTGTTTAAAACTTTTATTTGTTCAGTTAGGAGGCTTATCATGTTGAATTCACACTGTGTTTACACTGGAGCTCAAACAGGGCTGAGATCAAGTCTGGCACTCCTTCTGTTCAATCTGTTTGACAGGCGTGTGTTTGTTTGTGTTTGTGTTTCCGTTTGAGCGAGAGAGAGAGAAAGAGAGAGAAAGACGGAGAGTCAGAGAGAGAGAGATCTGGTATTTTACTTGATGGCCTCACACATATCCAAGCCCATCTTCACACAGTTCCTGGCATGGTGAGGCAGCGACTCAGGCAGACCAGAGACACAGTAGTAACAATCTCCCAGGATCTTGATTCGCATGCACTCGTTCTCCTTAAAGAGAGAGCAGTAAAGAGGGGACATGGGGATTAAGTGAGACAGTAAAAAGTGTACATTTATCATCAAACCTTAATTTGTCAAAAATGTTTTAATATCTTTAGTAACGATTAACCATTGAATGGATAAAATGCAGTTTTTTGTGCTCTCTCACCTCATCACTCACAAACAGTCACATCCATCAAGCCCAAAATCCTATACCCACACACATAACACATTAGCTCCTATTCCACATGTGGGATGTGTAACAGCTCATCATCGGATCGGCTTTATATAACGGCAGCTTTCGTCAGGCGGGAGGACAGAGCTGCTGGACACAAAGCTGCCTGACTCAACTGTTTAGACCCGAGTACCGGGTACCCATGAGACGGCGAGCTCCGCTCTGACCAGCCCACACTGCTACAACCTGCAGCTGTTAACAGGCACAGCGCTCTGGGACGGACACTTGCCGCAGGAGAGAGAAAACATTTATTTCAAGGCCGTGCTTCATCTGACTGACAGCACAGGACCGTTCCCTCTTCTTGGTTATTTTAAAATTAGCCAATTTGTGTACACTATTTACATTAGCTGTTATAGACTCCAGGTAACATTAGCTGGTGGTACCATCTGTGAAGCAAAACACATTGAATCCAAATTAATTCTAATTAATGCATTAGAAATGCATTTTTGATGCATGTGTTTTATGGTTTACATGGTGTGACGACCCACCCCCCTGGATGCTGGTGGCCTGATCCTGAGGCTAATGGCTAACAGCTGGTGTGGTTCGTCAGGAGGAGCGTGTACACCTGAGAGCTGGAGGAGGAGCCAAAGGCTTTTAAGGGATTGCTTCTCTTGTAACAGTGGCTGCTTGTCTCGCTGGACTTTGTTGCTCACACAGGAGAGAGGTTGCTGC
>JAVQJD010094088.1:0-11333 GCA_036023655.1 Nannoperca australis | reverse complement strand
CTGTTCCAATCACTCTATCAGAGAAAAATCTGAGTTGTAGAAATAACTGGAAACTCAAGAGAGCCATGACATTATGTTCTTTACAAGTGTATGTAAACTTTTGACCACAACTGTATATGATTTTATAACAGTGGGACATTGTACATTTAAATTTAAGTCAAATCTTGAATGTAAGACTTTTACTTGAGTATTTGTATGTAGTAGTATTGCTACTTTTACTTAAGTAAAAGATCTGAGTACTTCTGCATTTTATCACTGGTCATATATCCAAATGTCAGTTCTAGGCTAACTACATTGCTGGAAGTTAAGCTAAAGCATTTTGACAGTACGCAACTTGTGTAGTGCAACGTGGCTTAATCAGAAAGCTATGCAGTATTATGTTTTCAAGTACCTTAGCTAACTACAGCAATTTAGCTAGAGAAGGGACACTGAGATAGACAGACACTATTGAGTGAGCTCTCTCGGGTAAACAGTGTGCTTAAATAATTATTTGACATGCTGAAATTTAATGTTTTTAACTAGCTACAGGCATTTTGTTAGCGTTTCAGCCCTTGGTTGCATATTGTGGCACTATCTGGTGGGCGTGGTTTTTGGCCGCTTCCAGATCTGCCCATGACCCCCTGGGTGGCGTCCTCTTCAGTATATAT
Source organism: Nannoperca australis (assembly GCA_036023655.1). NCBI lineage: Eukaryota > Metazoa > Chordata > Actinopteri > Centrarchiformes > Percichthyidae > Nannoperca > Nannoperca australis. The sequence continues at coordinate 10,686 of JAVQJD010094088.1, read as the reverse complement.
ATATATAAATAATCTGAAAGAATTAACTGAAAAGGAAGAACTTATCAAAGCCCACCAAACTGTATTCAAGCCATCAGGATGTAAGGTTATGGGGTAAATATCCAAAAGCATTCTCCAAAACCAGTGCATTTAAATTCATTCTATGAAATGCATGTATTACCAGCAAAGCCAAAATTATACCCAAAATATGTAAGAAATGTAAAACATGTAGAAATGTAAGACACAATCACTTATTTGATCTGTTTTTATTACATCAAAGGCATCTAACTAGTGCTTGTATAATATCCTATATTTTCTGGGACTTCATTATTCACAGCCCACTTCTCTGTGATTTACCATCTTGGAAATATATTCATACCTCGCTCCTTTCTGTACTTTTTATGATTTGAACAGAGTTGAGAGTCAAGTTGAAATTTTTCTATATTCATGAGACCAAAATAACAGTCTATTGCACAGTGAGCCTGTGGGGGGAAAATGGGAAAGAATAACATAACAAATCCAGACAGAGAGAGCCACATAGCTGTGCAACCACCACTTCCAATCTGTAGCCGGAGATGAGTATCAGACTGGTCAAAGAGCCTTCCTGTGTGCCGGAGCCGTCCTTGGAACTATTTAATCACAACATGGAACTCTGTAGCAAATTGTGGCTTTCTGATTGGCCAGCGCTTGACAGCCATGACCATATGGTGGGAAGTGATATACCTACCTGCTATCTTCCCGTGAGTGATGTCTCCAGTAAAAATGATTACTTCATTTAACCACGCATTATTCGGTTGGCTAGGGGTTGGAGCAAAATATAAATTTATTAGCCCATCGGGTGGCAAAGCACAGCAGACCAGCTGAGTCTTTGGAGTGTTCGTGTGATTGCCTCAAAATGTGACTATTTTGTTAAAATAAACCAGTTGATGAAATATTGAAAAATTACACAAGGTGGTATATCATTAAAGCAATGCCACCACACAGCTGTTTGTCAAATCTTTCATTTTGTAAAGTTTCAGTGCATTTCTTGATGATTTCTAATGTGTTTGATGAAGGTGAATTAGTCTATTGGTTCTCAACCTGGTGGTAGGGATTTCCACATAAGTGGTCATGAGATTATTCTAAGACGTTGGCAGATGATTACGGGGACAAGAGATATTATCAAACAACATTCAGAAAAACCTGAATTTTTTTTTTTGTGTAATACTGTTTAGTTTTGCATCCTCTCTAAAAGGTTTTTACATTAAACAATCCGAGAAGAAAAAAATCTCTCTTTACTTGAACATTAACACTTTAACCCCCCCCCCCCACACACACACACACACACACACATACTATTAGCAGCACATTTATATGCAGTGTGTAAACATTAAATAAACGATGAATAACAGTACAGTAAAACACAGTTGTAATGAGTGGCTAGAACAATGTTCATTTGTGAACCTTTTAAAATGTCAACAACATTATAGTGTGTTATAAACAATTTATATTATACTCATAAATGCAAAATGAAGAGAGTTCAAGTGTTACAGAGTGAACTGACAACATGCAACCTGTTATGTTTGTTCAAAAGTATACTGAGATTTGTATCAAGAGATCACAAGAAAAAAAGCTAAGGAACCACATTTAGTTTAAATACAATAATAAATGCTGTCAAAAAGGGCTGCCTGCTGGTCGATTTTTCAATGGCAAGTGAAAAAACACCATAATTCAGAAAGTGGCCTGTTTAGTGATATTTGCCAAACAATTGTACAGTGATACGGAAAGAAGCAGAGCAGATATGTGGCATTTATGTAAATGTCACCGACAGGAATAAACAATCTCAGAGTTTAATTTCACATCTTCAGAACATTAATCATTAGTGCTGACTGACATACACTGCAATTAGGTCAAATAATATATTTAAACTTTAACAAAGTCACAAATAAATACCAATAAATAATATTTGGAGCTGGGAATCTTGTGTTAAATAATGGCAATAAGGAATATTATTGAGCAATAACCATTATGTGTGTCACATATGATTTTGAACATACTACATCATTGCCTAGTTCAGCCATTAAACCAACAAATTTAATAATGTGCTCATTATGCATGTGATCCAGGAAAGTGTTTGCTTTTAATGTCGAAAATGTAGAGATTTTTATGAGACCCCGTTGTGCGTGAGCATAGAGACAATATTAAGTTACAAAATTGAGTTATCCTCTCAGCTCACTGAATCCCAAGGACTCTTATTACATTACCCAATGACATGCAGATATATACGGCAGCAAACTGAATATTAAGAAGAGCATGTGATTATATCAATCTGCTATGGTAATAAGAGAGAAATAATTCAGGGCTTGCAAAGGCTCAACGGTAAGATCTCGTGTGTATCCAATGTTTGGAAGGATCTTATGGTATAATTATACAATAGGCGAAGATTATTCAAATTAAATATTCAATACTGAGTACAGGGGCTTTAGCTGTAACAATGAGCCACTCTGCTCCTGACGCACAGTGCACAGATTCTTCCTTGTATCGTTACTCAACACTGTGTGTTATCATAGTTGTTGACCTTGTTAGCGGAAGTGACAGTTTGCTGTAGAAATTATAAAATGCCAGAGGAATCTCCTCCTTCCCTCAATTGAAAGGTACTTTTTATAAACAAGCTAATTCACTGTCAAGGTGCTCAGATAAGTGCAGAGGAGAAGTGACATGTTTGCTGATAGAGTGAGGGGGGGGCAAAGCACGCTGTATGTGGGCTTCTGCACTGCAGCTCTCGATTCTCCTTATCACTGAGCTATAAATCCGTCATAACCAACTGCTGAGTGGTGACGGACAATGATGTTGTGGACACCTTCATTTATTTAGCCTTCTTTGTTTACACTTGACATTTACACTTACTGTTCCATTTTTATTTAACCACCTACATCACTCAGACACATTTTCATGACTGGATGGATTGTGTTTTGTTGAGAATAGACCGCATTCTTCTATTCTCAAGTGAGTGAAGTCATGACTTTCTTTTTCTTTACGTGATGTTTAACAAGATTGGGCAATTTGCCCTGAACTATAGGCTCTGTTGCGTTCTCCACAAAAATTTAGTTTATGAAGAAATATGGTTGTGAAAACAGGATAAGGAAAACATCCATATGACGGCAAGTTTACTCAAAGTTTGTGTAAGATTCCCAATTTTAGGTGATGATTTTTACTATAGAAAATATTTTTTTCTCTCCATCCACATGCAAATTCTGTATTATTATGTTTGACCTTAATATGTCCCAGAGGCAATTTAGTCACTTCAAACAGGTAGAACATCTACAACCTGTTGTCAAATAAAACCTTTTACTCGTATATTTACCGCCTCCTGTTTGTTGCAATCAGACCGATAATGACCCTTTTAGTCAGCTACAGATAAGACATTCCCCTTGTCAAAAGCTATCAACAAAACTGTTCTCTGTGACAAGCAGATTCAATTCGCTGCCTGATAGTCTCCTTAAATGATCTGACAAAATAGAGAAATTAAGCATATTTTGTTACTGTTCAAAATTCTGTGAGACACATCTTCATGACCCGATAATTGCACTGAGATTTCTGGTGCCAGTACAGTAGCCTAAAGCATATAGAAATAGGACCATGATTGGAAGGTTATTGGTTTAAACCCCTGACACCCCCAACACCTCGAAGGGGAGAATGAACAAGTAGTGCTCTCCCTTTCTCACCAGCTAATGTTGAGATGCCCGTGAGCAAGGCAATCAACCGCTATGTGCTCAAATGAAATGACTCGGTGGCTGATATCAGGATCTTTGTGCGTGGCAGCTCCCAGATGTGAATGTACGTCATTACATGCAAAGCAGGCTGAGGTTGTGAAAAACATGTTGTGCATGTTCAGTAAGACTTTTACATGAAAATGTAAAGGACTTAACTGTGTTCGTCAGGTGGAATACTGAGATGACCTGAACCGTTCCTAAGGATCGGTATCGGCTAAAAATGAATTTTTTAAATGCTGATCCTTTCTTAACTCTACTGTGTTTTGTCTCCTGCTCTAGTTTATGACAGCATTCTGCTGCACGTGACTAAAAATGAAGGAAGCGTCGGTGCAAGTGACTCATGATTTCAGAGACCTGGATTGGAAAAATACAAGGATTTGTTAAGCTCCAATGCTAATGAATCTGTTGTCAAATGTTTCATCCCTCATATCTTTCTTATTAGCAAAGAACAGTGCACTGCTGGTGCAGCAGCTTCTCGGATTTAGCCTGCGATGACCGTCACTTATGGCGGTTGAAATGACAAACGTCACCGGTTTTAGGTCATATCATCTATCGCTAATTAACATTAATTCCACGAGTAACTTGATTGCAGGCCAAAATAAAACGTGTATGTTGTTGGGTTTGTGTGCTCTCTGAAAACCTGTATCTGTGTTCAGCCAAAGATTGTTTATGAGGTAAATAAAACCTTCACTCTGTAACAACACTGTACAACAGCAAGAGTTTCTGTAGTCCCAACTCAAACAGAGTGATGGGTCTTCTCTCTAGCTGATCACTTCAGGTTGATTTTAGGAGTCACATTTCCCCAGCTAAACTGCCCAGTATTTAGTGTAGTGTAGTATCAGATACAACAAGTCAACATTAATGTAAATATAAGTAGCCTTGGACTCAGTATGTGCAGATGTCCAATATTAAAGGACTGAAACTTGACGAGACATCCCTAGTAACAGATTTAACTGAGGCTGATTTTGTCAGTGTTGACAACCAGTGCAGTGTTTATTTTTAATGCTGTTGATCATATTTTGATCACCTATACTTCCATAATCACTCTCAATCTTTATATTCCTTCTGGGCAATAGTGGTAAGTACTGAAGTAAACTTAAATCCTGTACTTAAGTAGATTTGAGATACTCCCTTTACTTTATTAGTATTTCTAGTATTTATTATTAGTATTTTGTTACTTTTTACTTCTACTCCACTACATTTCAAGAGAAAACTTTGTTTTAACTACATTCATTTGACAGCTATAGTTGTATTTAGTTATGTATATTAGATTAAATGATATCCGTCTAAAGCAGTTCAAATGAGCTCCACTTTGACCTGCTGCAACATTAATATTCTTATTTACGTTGCAATAATAATCAAATATTCTGACTGTGGTCATTCTGCTTTAAAAAAAAAGTACTTTCATGGTACATTTTAAGTACATTTTGCTGTTAATTCTAATGTAAATGGTCTGAATATGTGCTACAATTAGTTATTATTAATTGGCCTTAAAATACTGTTTCTAATTTCCTGCCCCACAGGTGTTTTTTATGGATGTTTGATTGCATGGTTGGTAGTTGTTGGTTTGTTATTAGTTTTGGGAAATGCTTCACGATAGCAGCTTGACTGAAAAGTAGTTATTCAGTAAATTTAATGTTGAAAATATGCAAGAGCTGATTTTTATTTCTTAAAAAAAGGTGCACAAAAAGGAATGACCCAAATATTGTAAAATAAATAAACTGCATTACTTACATGCTTTAATATTAAAGTTATTTTAGTTCTACTGAGCAAAACAAACTAGCACAGGCTGGAAAGTGAGGTAATGATAGAATTAAATTGCAAACAGCTGCTATTTCTTCCATATAATTTGCACTTTTGTCTCAAAGAATTATTTTATTCCGGACAGTGCAAAGTAATTTGTTTGTTTTCAGACCTTTGGTTTAATAGGGCTGCGGATATCAATTACATCGAAGATTGCCTTGTGTCTGTGACTCTGCTGCTGGTGTTGTGCACTCAGGAGAGATCCACAGCAGGAAGGGAACTAACCTCTAAACATAGGATTTCTAATTGCTCTGCCTCATTTGTATGTTAAGGTGAAGGAGCAATTTGGTCTAATGCATTGACACAGATCATTTCCCTCCACCTCTACTCTCGCTCCTCACATCACTTTATCAGCCGAAGGTGGACGGGCAGAGAGAGTAATATACTGAACCCATCTGTTCATCTGTCAGACCTTTTCTCCTCACAATTTATGGCACGTCTATTTGTTGAAGTGCCTTCCCTCCCACAGAGGCCCCCGAGAGAAACTGCAGAAGTGAACAATTCTCACACCGGTATCACAACCTGTGAAGCTGATTTGATGACTCGAGCTGGATCATTTGTGATGGAGGCTTCAGATGCATTCTAGACTAATGGCAGTCGAGGCTACAAATTGCACCCACTTAAACCCATATCTTGGTAAGTCCACTGTCTGAGCCTAAGAGCAGTCTGCCTGACTCCACTGAGACAGGTGTTCTTCTGGCAGCTCTCTCTGAAGTATTGTAAGGCATCTTTTAGCAGTTCCGCCCCTATCAGAAGCAGCTACACAGACAGGGAGTGGGTGATCCTGCATCCCCTAAACCAGCTGCTGCCTTTGATCTACTTGCTAGGTTCACTTGGTTTGGATTATGAAGCCATCTTTATATGCACACTCACATATTTTATCCAGCAGGAAGCCAGAATCTGTGCCATCTGACATAACCTCTAAAACAACTGCTGATTAACAACAGAAGGCCAATCAATTCCCTCTGTGAGCAAGCTCAGGATTCACCATTGGTCTTATGGCAGACATATGGTAATTTTTTCACTTTGCATAAATTATAGTCTAGTACACTGTAGCTGTGCTGGAAGTCTCCTGCTAGCATTGTCACACTGCATTAATGCTCGACATCAGGTTTCAGATATTTGTTTACTGAGAAACTCTGAGAAATAACAAAGGTGCCATTTCAATGTTTAGTCTTGATAACATTAGTAATCATCTTTGACTTTACTTCAGATTAAACCAATCATATAAAAAGCAAAAGTCGCTACCTGCAGCATGAATCATCTCACAACTGAGTATTTAGTATTTAGTGTTCAGTTGAAGTGGAAATAGAAGGTTGTGAATGTGTATTGTCACGCTGGTTGAGAAAACGTTATATGAGTGGGCAAAGTCAGCAGTGATACTCAACCCTCCCACCACAGCCACTGTCAAGGTGGTGTTCCGACTACTCCAGTGGAATTGCGGAGAATGTAACTGTGTGAGAATACTCTCAGGTGTGAACGTAATCAGCAGCGCATACACACCTCCTCGTCTCCAGAATTAAAGCTCTGATTGTCTGAACATTTAAGAACATTTAATCACTGTGAAATTGCCAACTCTCTCTCTTTCTCTGCCTCCTCTTCTCTGTTTCTGTCTCTGGCCCTTTTCCAAACCAGTCCTCCCCTACTTGAACTTCACTACAGAGTGTCACTCAACATGAAGTCACACTCACAGGGTGAGGGTATAAATAAACAGACAATGTTTGGACGGTATGGTGGCTCGCTGTTGTCTCACAGCAAGAAGATCCTGAGTTTGTGTGTTGTGCGTGGAGTTTGCGTGCTCCATTAAAACTGTCCTCCCACCCCAAAAGACTTTTGCCATGACAATGGCCTGAGAACTGCAGTTGGTCCGCTGGTGTTGACCTGTGGCTACCCACTGCTGCTAAATAATTAGGATGGGAAAATGTTTGCTAATTTTCACTTTCATTGTGCACAGTTCTGCCAGGTGCATGCACTTCAGCAGGTCTGTAGAACTTGGGTTGAAGCAGCCCTCTCTCTTCTGAACCACAGCTCACATGACCACAGATTAAATTTTTATGGTATTTTTATTTAATAAAGCAATTAGCTCGAAGAGGCTGTGCTTCACAGGGATTTGAGAACAGCTGAGGGGTGTTGAAGGCTCGGCACGGGTACGTATACCTGGCAGGGTTTCATAAAAGAAAAAGACAGCAGCAAAACATGCAATCATTTCTTGATAACAAATAATCATTCTTCTGCCAAGCCATGTAGTTCCTCAGCGATATTTAGCAGAACGGTTGCCAAGCAACACACAGACGCAGTGGAAAGCATGGTTAAAGATTGGAAGATTAACATTTATGTGGATATCATCATTAATTGTGCAGTTGTTGAAGTTGTGTTCAATTATGGTAGCACTCTTCTTTGCTGGTACAGGGGTGTTTGATTCTGTACAGGTGCATTTTAATTGCACAGTGCCAGAAGCACAGATATTGCTCTAGCATCGTTTCTTGTTGTAGTTTGGGTACCAGTGAGATTGCATTGTGGAGGGTGCAGGCTAGATTGCCTTGGTGTCAGCTGGTTTACAAATCCATGGCAACATGGGGTCCAGGAACAGACCAAATTGTCTGTTTAACGGTCCTGGCTTTGTTTCTTGACTTTTCCAGCTGTTCAGTTCCTCTGTCATTAATTTCCGCCTGTTTCTTTTTTATCATCCTCCTCTATATCGTCCATCTCTTTCAACCACTCATCCACGCTTACCCCTCCTAATTAAAAATTCATAACAAAATCTGACATTTTGAAACAATTTGTTTGTCGCAGTAATACTGATATAATGCTGTCACATTTGTATTTCAGTATTTCACAAGGGCTTTGAATGCAACTCAGCCAATCATTATCAAGGACTGGAACTATCCATTTTATAATTCATATTTTACACCTTACAAAGTGGATAAAAAAGGTATTTTCTTATGACACCTTTGACCTTTTGTATTATTTTCTTTTTCTTTTTTCTTTTAAAACAGCAATAGAATGAACAGAGAGTACACAGATTCATTGGATAGGTGTGATGCACAAGTTCAGGTTTCCAAAATATGTATCACTCGCAGCTTTAATGCCTTTGCTCAGCTCAGACAGTTGGTGCCCCGAATGTATGAGTGGTGCTTCAGTGAGATCATTGAAGCTGAATGGCTAGCCAACAGGCACACTAATAACATTTTACCAGTTTATATCAGGTGTGAAATCAGAAAACTGCATTCAGTGTCACTGCGTGTGGCTTATGATTGATTGACACTGCAAATGTGTAACAATAAACAATCTCAGTGCAAACTTGAGTGATGAATGCAGAGTTTTGAGTTGCTTTATGAATTCATATCTGCTGAAATCAGTTAATTTTGTGTCTTTATTACAACAAGCTAAATTTAAGAGCAAATGTATCATTGAAATTATATTTCAATTAGCCTTGTTATTTGTGTCACATGACAATTGATTAATTTAATCGTAATTAAATCAACGATGATTGATAATAATTAAAAGTTTGCAAGTTCCATCTCTAATACAAATGTTTGATCGTTCTATCCAACACTAATGATCTCTGCTGAAACGCTCCCCTACCCTCAGTCAGTTAAGGGTTGCCCGTCTTTACAGATGTATAGCCAAGCTTCAGCCTTCCATGGCACATCTGTTTGGAGTGACAGGCTGCCGTTCTGCTTTAAGCTAATAAAAAATAACCTCCTCTTTGCCTCCAGAGCTGACATATTGCATATGTGGATGCAGGAGGAGCAGCAATTTATTTCTTCACAAGGGGTCACTTGTATTTTTAATAATTCATCCACCATATGTTGAGATGTCAGTTGCTGCGCTTTGATCAAAAGCTAGCCTGTCTCTCGCTGAGCCATCTCTTTCCAATGAAAGTATTTGGACTTCAGCACACACCTGCCATGAACATGGCACAGAGATCTTCCTCATGTTCCCCTGCACAACACTATGAGATGGCACACTCATGGAAAACTATTCTTCTGTACTGTGTAGGAATAAAATGTTATCGCATTCACATCGTTACAGTAATTAGACAGCAAAATTGTTGAGCAGTGCAGAGAGCAGCGCTGCCAGGACAGAACATGACAGCAGAAGATGAGTTTTCAGATGTATTGCCTTCTGCTGCCCTCTTGGGACGTTCACGTAACTCTGGCGCTTTTCTCTTGGTCTTGTTTCTTCTCACTGCCTGTCAATGATTCTTAATAGGAAAACTATTTTGCTGCTGCGTGGTCAAATTAGGTCCACCGCTCCCCTGCTCCATATGTCTGGTTTTTATGCACACTTCTGTTTTGGATATTTGCAGCATTTGTGGATCCGGGTGCATCCCCGTTACTGTTTGTGCTTTCAACACTGCATGTGTGTTGTCTTTAGGGACCACTGTACTTGATACATAACCGTCTCCGTTTGTACCCTCTGATAGCTGTTGTTTTAGACCGTTTGCTAACCGTTTGCTAAATACAGTGTATTTTGTGGTGTTATCTTAATGTTGTTTATTCATGCTTGCCCAGGTGTTGCTGCAGGTGAGCAAGTGTTTAGAAGGCAGGCAGCTGAAACACTAAAGCACCAGTGCTGCCACCACCACCCAATCACCCAATCAAAATGATAAACTCTGTAGAGAATAGGAGATGAGCAAGCATCTTTCGATATACTAAACAAACACACATACACACACACACACACACACACACACTACACCTTGTTTTTTATTTGTAGATTTATGAGAAGTTGTGATATTGTTCTCTGACATCTTGTAGTTATTTAGGAGCCAGCTTAGAATTCATACAAACATAATTAGAATATAAGTGGACAAAGATATTTCCCACAAGGTAGTAAAAGGTTGTTGGATAATAAAGTTATGTTTCTATGGCAACTGCCTGCACAGATACAATATCAAGGAAGAGACGAAGAGCAGAGGAGAGGATAGACACAATCATTAGACTTTGAGTGTGCCTGTCTTCCCTCTCTAAAAATGGTCGTCTTGTACAACTACATACTGAGTAATCTCAGGCATAAAGGTAAACTGAGCACATATGCTATCTATCTATCTATCTATCTATCTATCTATCTATCTATCTATCTATCTATCTATCTATCTATCTATCTATCTATTTATCTATCTATCTATCTATCTATCTATCTATCT
>JAVQJD010094080.1:0-13440 GCA_036023655.1 Nannoperca australis | reverse complement strand
ATCCAAGCTCTGAACCCTAAAAGCGAAGCATTTCTGAAAGAAACAGCTCTGTTTTCATTTGCTCGTTTGTATGATTCAAATATTGATGACTTGGGGCATGAACTACATCAGTTCAGCCGAATTTTACAAAGGAAAGTACAGACTGGTATGCCGAGACCCTCAAGTACAGTAGAGCTAGTACTATTCATTGAGCCTTATAAAGAAGTTTTTTTTAGCTCTTCCGACTCTGCAAAATAGCCGTCTCGATCCCAGTGAGTTCTGCTTCTTGTGAGCGGAGTTTTTCTACCCTAAAGCTGGTGAAAAATGACCTCAGGTCCACCATAACCGATGAGAGACTGAGCAATCTGGGTGTACTAAGTATTGAGTCCAAGAGGGCAAAGGCTTTGAATCTTGAATCATTTGTTGATCGGTTTGCCAAAAATCATCAAATCCGCAGAATTCTGTTGCTGTAATGTGACTTTCTAAAAAGAAGAGCATAGAGTGGGATGTGGAGGCACTCTCTAGTACAATAAAGCTAGCACTGTCCATTGAGCTGTATAAAATGTGTTGTTGCAAAGAAAACTGTTACAGTATTACCACTGAAACAAGTACTGTTAGTGTTAAACTAATACCATGTTTTTTTTGTACTTCATTTCATTTTTAACTAAACATTTTGAAAGCTTGAATACTGTCTGTCTTTTTTTGTCCTCGGTTGAATGTGCCTCTCTGACAAAACAACTGGCCCCAGCCTGGCCCCCCCAGTACAATTGGTCTAGAACCGCCACTGGTTCCCGGTCTGTAGTCCTTGTATGTTAAATATGTAGGTAGGTAAAGCTCAGATGTATAATAACCTTTGTTGACAGTTGTTGTAAAAACCATCATAAATGATTTGCTTGGAAAATTAATCATCTAAAGTCAGATATCTTCCTCACCTTTCATCTCCTCCTCTTCCTTCCTTTCCTTTGAGTTTTGAACTGTTTTTGCTGGCTCTAATGCAGCCTGTACATTGTAGAGATGGAGAAAGAATTGTTTCTGGCATGAAACAATAACCAGGTTTAATTGATACACATCATCTCCCTCGGGACGTGTTATAGTTCGCGCTAATTCCACAGAGTAAATGACACCACAATTAGCTGAAAAAAGTAGAACTACGCTGTAATAAGTGACCTCACTGTATGGGAAATATTCCCAGGTGAAGTTTCATATAATTAGTGAAGAATACCCCTCAAATCAGGTCACACAGTCTTTTACAAACACGTTTCCCTAGTCACTGTCACACTAATGAATGAAACATTTCTCTGGATGTTTGTTCGGGATCCAAACAATCTGAGACATGTACTTGTGTCAGGACTTCAGTCATATTTAATATATATTTTTAGACCCTTTAATTTGGCTTTCAGTCTGCCTATTTATACCTCAAATGGGTTGAAGAAGCTGTCTGTTTATTTGTAGAATCAATGATCAAAGGAGGAAGATGGGAGAACACATACATGGCCATGGGTGGACGACCATTTCTGCATTTATTTGTCGAAAAACAACTACACATATGTTATATATTTTTAATTAGTTGTGTTCTTCACATTATCCCATATGTTTCCAACAATGTTCAAACCCAGAGAAATCCAAAATATTTTTAATGCAATGGTGCGTTTCATTCGGTCGCCTGTCAATGGCGTCATATCCCCTTTACCCTCTACCCACTCTAGTTGCTGTAACTCTGGAGAAACACAGGAAACAGATGCCATGTCAGAGAGTTTTAATCTGATTGTGTTGACCACAGATAACAGCACCGGGCTTCTCCACTATTGAATTTACCACATAATGTTATGTGGTTATGTGTGTTAGTTGACTGATGGTAAGTTAGCAAGTTAGCGTTGCATTAGCTAACGTTACTTGAATAAAATCACTTAACGTGAATAAACATTAAATGTAAGGTGAATAAAACTCCAATACATGACTTCTGCCTGAGTCACGTCAGATAGATTTTCATCTGTAATGGTTGGATGTTTAACAATGAAGACAACAACTCCCATGATCTCACGCTACTTCAAGAGGAGGATGTTGCTCCCACACCACGCCACAAAGCGGTCCAGAAATTCCTTGTACTCAGTCTCCTCCCATCCCTGACACGCCCCACAACTGCAGAGTCATCTGAGAATATCTGCAGATGGCAAGACTGCCAAGAGGTCTGCGGTATACAATGTAAAGAGGAAGGGTTACAGTACAGTCCCTTGTGGTGCTCCTAGGCTGCTAACCACCTGCTCAGACACACATCCCCTCAGCCATACAAACTGGTCTCTGTCAGGTGGTCAATGATCCAGGAGGTTTTGGAGGTGTCTACCTGCATCCTTTGGAGCTTCACTTGCAGCAGTATCAGCTGGATCTGCTCTCATTATCCTGCCCACTACCATTTCAATACCAAACAGCAGACAGATAGTTAGCGACTAGCTGATAAACACAGTGGAACATTTAGCAGCTTTTCTGTCAGCTTAATGAGAGAAACAATATTTGGTTAGTAACAGTAAGGTGCAAGTAACTGTATGCAGCAACTGAAACATTTCAGATGTGAAAACCTAAACAGATTTGTCAAGACATTCAGCCAAATAAGTCAAATGCTATAGTCCAAACACTAAAAGGCATGTTATACATTGAGAGTAACTTCCCAAAGTCAGTGTGTGTTTTTCCTCCACAGGGTGAGGCTCTCACCATGCAGGAGTGTGTTATTTTATCTTGTACACTAATGATTGCGGAAACAAATATTATAACCAACGCGAGTCGAAATTTCTTGTCTCAAGAGTCTCAACATGGACCAGTTGTTGATCATATTTAATACGTTTTTATCTCCGAGTGAATGTGTCAAAAATTAAAGACATGATCACTGATTTTAAAAGAACACATGTCAATATGACTTACAAAACAAATCTCTGTTTCCAGTCAGTTACTGATGCTTTGGTTGCCTCATAGTTCCAGGGCAGGATTAACCTGTTAGGGGGCTGTGGGGCCCTGCTGAGCCTCCACTTACTGCCCTCTGTGCAAAGCCTTTGTACCCGGTCACTCCCATGTTGCCATTAAGCCCAGTATACCCAGTAGTCCTATGCTGGAATGATACTTTGGTCATTTGATAAAGCACGTCTTTATTTAGGAATATGTAACATGTGAGCACAACATGCACAACATTTTATTTTAGAAGTGAAAAGTAACACATTTGGAAATAATCAAATTCCCAAAACCACTTGACTAGTGGTAAACCTGTGTCATGTAGAGTAAAATATTTTATTTGATATAATTTATTATTGTAATATAAGTCAGGTAGTCTCGTATTTCTGCAGGAGCATGTCTGGTACAACCTGTACACTTTAGTGGTGAAAATTCCCTAATACATTTGTAATTGATCAAATAACCAAATAAAAACAAGCCCCTACGGTTCTGGGTTGTCCGCTTTGCCTGCTGGGTTATCCAGTCTGGCACAGTCTTGTGTACAATGCTTTCTTGTAAATAGAATAGCCAAACTAAAACTAACAACCACAAGAAACTAAAATTAACAACCTCAAGAAAGATCTGAGAGGATCACAAGGTTATTCTAAGGTTGTTCATGTACATCTGCTACTTATGCAGTAAGTTCTCATTATTTATAAATGAATCAATCAAACACTTGCAAAATTACAATAATATCCATAAATAGATTTTGGTCAACAAAAAGCTGACCCAACAAAATGTTTTTGCCGGTCTATTTGACCTCATTGCCAACACTTCCATTGTAACAGAAGATAGGGGCTCGTGGCCTGATTTGATTCTATCACACTCAGTGCTATAGGCAAATTCTTACACCCAAGAGAAATTACCAGACATGAATGGTTTCCTTGTAGTTCAACTGCCAAGGACTAATGTGTTTTATATTTTTTACAGAACCCATAACACAAGTTTCACCCTTCTCATGAGGATCTACTGACCTATACTGTCTCCAGATTTATTATTTATTGTCATATTAGTTGATTTATTTCAAATGATTTAAAAAAAAATGTTATAACTGCGTGAAAGTGGATGTGTCCCCTCTGAGTGCTGCATGGGGCCATATTCTGCCTCAATGGAAGGCCATGGCCTCATATTTGTTGCAACATCTCATGTCAGCTGTATACAGTAGAACAGGCTTTTATTCCTGGATGTGTGGAGAGGACCTTGAAACGTAAAATTGGTAAATAAAACTTATGATTAAAAGTTAAACAATTTAACTACTTTTGTTTTGGGTGTCTGGTGGATTAATGACCTCAATACTAAATCCTGGTTACTGCCACGTTTAGGCTTATTTACCACCTAAAACTGGGATGGAACGTACTTTCTGGTAGTATTTATTATTGGTAACTCCAGGCTTCCGTGAGGCCTTGAACGCACCAGGATCACGAGCTGCAGAGCCCGCAGCAGCAGCCAAAACAAAACGTCACAGCGCTGACAGTCACGTAGCCAATCAGAGCGAACTCCACGTAGCGTGCGTACGACAAGGCTACGTGCCAGGTTGCACGGTACGTGCAGCGTTCTCTTGTGTTGTCGTTTATTCTTTATTCTGCCCGTGTGTGTTACCTTGTGTTTCAAAGTATTTTGGACCTGAGGTGTGAGACACATCTTTAGTGTAGTTTGTGAAAAGAGTAATCTCAGTCGAAATGTGTGACATGCAGGACCACTCGCGTGCGACTTGTGAGCAAGCTGCTAGCTACTTTTAGCTTATGAAGCTCAGCTGGTAACGTAACGCTAGCGTCTAACCTCACCAAATACGGTTAATAGGATAAATAGTTAAATAGCCGTAACTGTTGCACGTGCCGTTGTGTTACTTGCCAGAGGAAACACTTGACTTACAAAGAAATATCACTACGTTATAAACGGGTCGCCTGGCGGCTTGAGAAGAGCTTCACGGACCCGCTAACCTTCCTTGACACCTGGGCGTGTCTGACTTCTCCATTCCCAGACTTCTTTGACTGCATCTGTCCAGAGGACTGACGTGTGGACCAGTATGTCCGCTACGTAACACCAGTACCTAGCAGGGCCCTCATCCATCACTTTGTATCGGAAATGTAATTGAGTTCATGGTTGTGTGTGCACTTCTAAGAATGACTCGCCGCTCAGTCGTGAACTTGCTGTGCCTCGGGAATCGAGCTGTCAGCCTGCCGTATGGATACCCCATTCGCCCTCTCCACACTTCAATATGCAACTCCTCATCGCAGCCAAAAGCTGGATTCAAACCGGAAAAGGTGGCAGTGGTTACAAAGACTACGCGATATGAGTTTGAACAGCAGCGATATCGCTACTCAGGACTGTCTGAGGAGGACTTGAAACAGCTGGTAAATCTGCCTTTCACTTCCAGGCTTACTTGTGACCTCCTTGGAAAAAAACACCTGATGTGTCTGTCTGTCTTTGCTTTGCAGCTTGCTATGAAAGGCTCCAGCTACAGCGGCCTGCTGGAAAGACACAACATCCACACTAACAATGTGGAACATATTGTGATGAGCCTGCGGTAAGATGTGTCACAGGAATATAATCACAGCCACATTCCTAAAACGGGGAAGTAGGGCTGCAACTCATGATTATTTTCATTATCCATTGTTTAGACTATCATTTTCCCAAAGCCCAAGTGAATTCTTCAAATTGCTTCTATTGTCCGGCCATCTGTCATACATGACAAAGAAAAGCAACAAACCCTCACATTTAAGAAACAAGAACCATTTTTGCTAGAAAAATTTCCAAAATGATCAATTATAAAAATAGTTTGATTTAATCTACAAACCGTTGCAGCTCTACAGGCAAGGTTTCCTGTTTTTGCAGCTGGGAGACTTTGCAAAAGATTGTTTTAAAATGATGTGCTTGCAGGAGAGAAGGCATTGATGTACGAGTCGTGAAGAGAGGGGAATATAATGAAGAAGTGGTGCGATGGGCAGATGCCATTATCTCTGCTGGAGGTAGGAATGTTTCTTTTAGTACTTCAGCCTCCTCTGCCTGTCACTTTGATTCATCACAAATACAAAACTGTATATAGGTAGAACATGCCATTCATTCTTGGAGACTCAAAGTTTGTAAATGTTTGCTCATGTTATCTCTAATATTTGTTTGAATAAATTAATCAAGTTCCTTGAACACCAACTTTTGTGTCCAGGCATGGCACACAGAATGGGCAGGATTTGAACTAACCTAGGGGGCAAAAAGTCACCCGAACAAAGGCTTTAGACAACAGCTGAAAAGACACAATACAAGTTCTCTAACTGCAGTTTGTTTTGTTAGGTGACGGGACAATGCTACTTGTTGCCAGTAAGGTTTTAAGCAAGGACAAACCAGTTGTTGGAGTCAACACAGACCCTGAGAGGTAAAACACTGAACAGCACTTTTTGGGAGGGCCTTGAATGGCTAAAGAACAACTAGACCTCATATACTGTAGCTCTTTGAAAAGAATGCAATTTCTTAGGAAGTTAGTCCATAAACACTTAGTAATCTGAACATGTCATTTCATTACTCCACATTGTTACAATTTAACATTCCTTTTATATTCAGCCGAGTTTATTCCAATTCTCTCTTTCAACTGCAGGTCTGAAGGTCATCTGTGCCTGCCTGTGCGGTACACTCGTGCCTTCCCAGAGGCACTGGAGAAACTCTGCCGTGGTGAGTTCAGGTGCGTATTTACCCACGAGTAATCTGAGCGCTGTTGTGCCTGAGATGTCCCTCAGGTGAACATGCTGTCCTGTCCTCCTGTGTGTGCCCACCCTCTTTTTCCTGCTCATGAGGGACAACCCAAGAGTTAGTTACTTTGTAAGCTACTACCATACGAATATGTAATAATGTCAACAGGCATGCAGAAGATCCCCCAACATGTTGCACTGCCATGAGTAAGTTCATGGTAAACAATTTAGGGCGGTCATTAGCGTAGATTTCAAGCCAAGTTTAAATCTGTGTTGTCTGGAAAACCCCCTGCTGCTGTGCTCAGACTGTGGAAGAGCCTTAATCCAGTTACTGTGTGTGTTAGAAATCGCCTCACTGCTACTTTGTCTGAGATTTATTCTAAGGCTGTACGTCTTAATCTTTAGGTTAATACCTGGAGACGTGTATGTGTGTGTGTGTGTGTGTGTGTGCGTGTGATGTCGAGGTCACGTAAAACTGTTGTTTCAACTATATTTTTCTAAGTTCATATAAAGCAGGTCCTAAATACACATTGACAGACACTCCTACAGCGCCGCACAACCCTGCGGCGAATCGCTCAACGCCTGATTGAATGTGAAAACAGACTACAGTTAGACAGACTTACTGGATCTGTGTTAGGACACGTTTATATTGCTAATATCTAAAAATGACTATCCTTTGCTGCCTGAAGATGAGCTTGATTAGCTTCTGTGGGCACCGGCCAATGTTTCTGGGCTTTGGGTCTACCCTGCAGATATCTGGATAATGGACTTCTTCTTCTGTGTGCCTGTCATTGTTTACAGTCCAATTAGCAATGTTGGAACCCATCAGCTATAATACAGACGTTTTTATAGCTCATCTATATTGTTCTGAGATCAATAAGAGGCTGAATCGTTGTCAGACAGTAGCTGATCGGTTCCCAGATTGCGTTTCACCTCTTCTGCTCTCCACGTGGACTGTTTACCTGCATACAACCAAAGCCCGCTCAGATGTGATTGGTCAGGACTACTCTGACTACATACAGAAACCAGAACGCTTGTCCCTCATCTACAGATTCTGCATTTATATGCAGATATCTTTGGATCCAACACAACACTGTGGCATTAATATATTTCAGTCGTGAAATCCTGAAACCTCTTTAACAGCAGGGAGAGGATAATGGATAAAATGATTCACTTGAAGCCAGTTCATTGGGAATCCACCACAAGTCCAGTAAAGCAGAGATGACCCGTATCCTTTCAAGTGTTTTAGTAAATGCATGTGAGACAAATTAGTGAGTGAATAGCAGTCCCAAAGAAAATCACACTCCTCTCTGCTGTGCTTTTAGCCTCTTTTAGCGTGTTGCTTTTGTTTTAAGGCATACTTACTGCTTGTTCCCAGCAGCAGCTGTAAGAACACTGCAAATGTTTTAGACATAACAACTTGATTAGGCGATAATATGAGGGCTGTCTCTGCCATCCATCATCTTCTTTTTCTTCTGATTTAGTGTCAGTTTAACTGAACCAGTGCTTGTTCATTTTTGACAGTTAAATCAGCTTAGCATGTAGCAGAGTGCTAAAGCAATAAAAACGTTTGTTCAGCTAACAACGCAACAGTCAAATGTGTTTTCATTTAGTTTGAGGTCCCATTAATATGTTGTACCACTTACAGAATTTAGAGAGTGCAGCTTCATTGATCCTAATGTTATTTCACTGTAGTATGGCCAAAGTGCTCTGGGCTCATACAGTTAGCCACCCCTAACCATATTTTATAGAATTAAGTCATTTGCACAGTTCAATATTGTTGTTGCATTGTGGGAAATGTAGGATCCATCCTTCTGCAGCCTAAACCCAACAAGGGACTACAAGTCTGGACTCTTCAGTGCCATAAAAGTGCTTTCAGATGTTCCTAAACATGCTTTAAAGCTAATTGTTTCATTATAGTAAATATATAAGATTCAATTAAAAAGCAGTCTTGCCTCAGAATAGAACTGTACACTATTAAAAAGGTGAGCTGCTGGTTTAGTTTAAGCCTGACAGTGCAGATCTCATCCATTCACCTGTCCTGTTCGTGTTCAGGTGGCTGTGGCGTCAGAGGATCCGTCTGCACTTAGAGGGCACAGGAATCAACCCCACCCCTGTGGACCTGCACGAGCAGCAGCTTAGCCTGGAGCAGCACAGCCAGGCTCACCGCATGACCACCACGGACAGCCAGCGGAGTACGTCCTCCTGTCTGTCTGCTCTCCTGTCTGACTCACTGTTGTTTTGTTTGCACACAATGAATTATGTAGATTAGTCTTAGGTTGACCTCTAATTATGAACTTGATTAGTATGAATGTGTTAGTTGATGTTTTTGTTTCCTTGCTGTTCTTCTACTAATTCAGTGACATTTCTCAGGGACAGGAACACTACATGAGAGCTTCTCCAAGCCAAGTCTCCTCCCCATCAGGAGCCTGAATGAAATCTTCATCGGAGAATCTCTGTCCTCCAGGTACCTCTGTCATCCAAACTGATACATGTAACTCCATGTCACAGCTGTACCTGTGTATGTGTGCATTTTGTAACCCTCATTTATCCCCAGCCCCTGCACCACCACCGTGCTCGTGTCCCCAGAACTCCTCAGGGACATCTCTGTCCAACCCCAGGGTGAATTTAAAATCCTTCACACCCCACGTTTAACCTCTTGCTCCATAGGGCTTCCTACTACGAGATCTCTGTGGACGACGGCCCGTGGGAGAAGCAGAAAAGTTCAGGACTTAGCATTTGCACAGGAACAGGATC
Organism: Nannoperca australis; assembly: GCA_036023655.1. Taxonomy (NCBI): domain Eukaryota; kingdom Metazoa; phylum Chordata; class Actinopteri; order Centrarchiformes; family Percichthyidae; genus Nannoperca; species Nannoperca australis. Next base: position 4,048 of record JAVQJD010094080.1, on the reverse strand, counting down.
CAAAGCCTGGTAAATGTAACTTTACTCAATGTTCAGTTTAACACTAAATGTTTCACTAGTGTCTAATCCACATCCACTGTGTATTTAAGAGAGTTGAGTTTTTTTTGTTGTCATTTTTACCAAAATGTCAAATCTACAAAAGAAACAGAGGAATACTTTAGCATTTAGAAAAATATGATTAATCCCTTTCTTGCCGAGAGAAGATTGATTGCGCTCTATATCTGTCTGTTAAGTACGAAGGTACAAAAAGAAGACAGCTTAGTGTATTATAAGAAGACGGGGGAGACAGCTAGCCTGCTTCTGTCCGGAGGTTTAAAAGATCTGCCTACCAGCACCAGCTCACTGATGACTGCTACCAGTCTTCATGCTCTGGCTAAGCTGTAGCTTCATACTTAAAGATACTACGTGTAGCACTTTACATGTGTTCATTGCTTTGTAATGCCAATTTTTGAAAGGATTGTAACATAACTTAAAAAAGGAGACCTTTCTTGACTTTCTCAGTTGCGTATAACAGCCTGTGGACTGATTTTCTATGTGAAGGACTTTGACAGAAGGACAGCTTTTTCAGGAAAATCCAATGGATGTGACATTTTATGTGAGCTCTTGCCTCTCTTCGGCTCAACACTAGCTAACGTTTGCTTAGAATTTGAGTCCGCTAACAAACGATCCGCACCCACCATAACACAGAGTCCACGTAGCTTGCTTGCTTATGTGGACAAATTGCAAGCTAGCAAATGTAGCAAAATACTGTCTTGAGTAGATAACGTCAGCTAATTCATCCTGACTCCCAAGGCTGATCTGGCTGGTAAATTGGCTAGCTTGCCTTTCACAAATGACTTTATCAGCTAACGAAGCAACCAAAGTCCGATCCGTGCAGCATAGCTAAGTAACAGCTAACATTATTCTAAACGTGATTGGAAATCCGTGTATGTCACTTCTAATCACCAATGCCCAGGAAAGCGTATGCTGCCTGCAATTAATTTAACAGCCACCAGTGCCATTATTAACAAGGACTTTCTGAAAACGCCACATAGAACCTTTAATGGGCAGACACGAGAGTGGTATCGATCTTGTCATCCAATTCTTGGCAAGAAAACAAAGAGGTGTATTTTTCTGTCAAACTATTCCTTTAATTCAGTTTCTATCTTTTTTAGTATGAAACACTCATGCCCTGTAGGCTTTTAAGGGGCCTGTGAAAAACAATAAGCATTAGGTAGGCATGTGCAAAGTAACACTTGCTCACAAGCCCAGTAGGGTCATAAAACAGAAGCAGTGTAATTAGACACGTTTTGGTGAAAACGTGTCTAAATGCAGGAGCAGTGCAGGAGATAGTGAAATGTTCTATTTTTCCCATCCAACTGCTGTAGTGTGAGTTTGTTGTGTGTTTCCTACTAAAAGTATCACTTTTAAGGTGGTCTCCAGCTGATTGTACGAGTGGAACCCAAGGAGCAAACCTTTAAATTACTACAGCATAGCATAGATGAAGCTTTCTATGCCAGTATACAGGTGATACGTTGTGTTTTCAGATGTCAAGACATAAATGAGATCTAGTGTTGAGGACTGACAAAGTGTGAGGAAGAAATTAATGATGGTATATTTTTGTAGAACTTTAGAACAGGCACATTCTCATAAATACCATTACTGTGATTATTTCCAGGTAAAATCAGTGCTCCAAAATAATCATATTAAACTGTCAATTCAATGGCAAACATCAAGTTCAGAATTGTATGGGCTGTCATTTTGTTAGAGCCGAAATTGTTATTAAATAGTGTCTCCAAATATGTGTAAAAGTAATAACTACTCTCTCTCTCTCACTCTCACTCACTCTCTCTCTCTCTCTATATATCTCTCTCTCTCTCTCGCTCTCGCTCTCACTCACACTCACCACAGGTCCTATAACATCAACAAACTAGTTGAACAAGCCGTGGAGGAGGTTCTAAAGATCGGTATGTTTTGATGCCAAACTCTGTGAAACTAAAGTTTAAAGTGAACCCGGTCTGACTAACGTGTCTTTTTCCAGGAAAGTCCCAAACAGGTCTTGATATTCCACTTGACCGTGACTTCATTGCAAAGGGTGAGTTTATAATCTTGTAGTTATTGTTGACTTGCGTTTTTTTTGTCCCTTGATTGATGTGTGTGTGTGTGTGTGTGTGTGCGCGTGTGTGTGTGCGTGCGTGTGTGTGTGTGTGCGTGTGCGTGCGAGTGTAGTTACTGATGAATACAACGAGTCTCTGGTGTTCAGTCCAGACGACAGACGTTTGTTCTACAGCATCAGGGAGCCCATCGTCAACAGAGTGTTCTCCAGCAGTCAGCAGCGAGGCTTCGCCAGCAAGTCAGTGAGCACTCCCCAGCCTCACTTGGCACTGTGAACAAGCTGTAAAGACGTGTCTTTTTGAATGTTGTGATGTGCTGCTGCTTTAGGGTGTGCGTCCGCTCACGGTGTTGGGATGCCTGCATGGTGGTCGACGGTGGGACGTCATTTGAGTTCAACGACGGTGCCATCACAACAATCAGCATGAGTGAGGAGGATAAGCTCCGGACAGTCCTCCTTGAAAACTGAGCGGAGTTCAGATGGGTCCTGGTGTCCCTCCAGCCAACAGTGTTCAAAGGGAAGCACCGGTTTTTAGCCTTTTGCCTCCACAAGTGGTGAATATTTTTATACCCCGGGAAAAACAGGTCTCATTGTTACTACTAAATGTGTGCATTGTGCCTTTTTTCAAATCACTTTTCATTTTCCTTTTTAATCTCCATCCCACTGTCTGCAGGTTATAATGGTTGTAATCCATTTTGTAGATACTGTGTCAAGATACGTTAAAGTATGTTTGTGTTGACTGTCTTTCACTGTTTCTGAGCAGAAGAAGAGATGAAAGATCGGGTAGAAGGAGGGCTTCTGTTGATAGAAAGCTCATTCGTTTTAAATATGTATATTCCTGATTAGGTTTAGGTCCACTTCTGTCAACTTGTCAATAAAACTTGATGATGATGATGATGCATGTCTATGTGGGGATCAATTTCAAATGGGCAGAAGACTGTGACTGTGTAGCCATGTGTTAATGACCAGGATAATGAAGTTATTCTGTATATTTTCTTATTGTCAACAAATCCCAGTTAGTCTGACTTCCTGTCTGTGGCTCTCAGCCCCAAGCCCATTGGTTCCTACTAAAGATTTAAATCTCGGAAAACAGCTCACAAATATGTACTAGTTTTTTTTATTTTTTCATTTCCTGACACAGCTACTCACTAGTTTTTAATAATGTTACTCAAACAGCAGTAAATGATGCATTATTTGGGCACTATTTTCAGCAGTGGATTAATCCCAATGTGGTGCTCTGGTGAGTATTTGGGGCAGCAGGACAGTGATGGAACATGTCCCCATTGGAACAGTGTGTACTGATGTGTTTTTGTGTTTCTGGTCAACAATGGAACTCTATGGCAAAGAGGTCTGTGATACACACCCACACACACACTACTTGTTAGTCGATACATTCGCTGTTGATTCGAGTGCATGTGGGATTTGTTGACGAGAAAATATATCACCAGTTATCCTTTTCAAAAGTGTAATTTGTGCTGTAATTTGTATAGAAACGTGATGAACTGAAAGCTCTGTGGCTGTTTGTTACAGCTTTTGTTGAGTAAAGATGTTTTTGGAACATAGCATATATTTTTTCTAGCTATTTGAGCCATTTGGGTGCTACAAATTAAGTCGGAGAGGAAAGAATTAAGTGCACTAAAAGCAGCACTCCATGTTTAAATTAGCATTTTGCTTTGTGTTTTAGGTCAAATGTCTTGTAAACTCTCACAAGAAGGAACATTTGCTTTGGAAGTGCTACTGGAACTGTTTCTGATACAAAGTGATACAAATTCTTTAAACCAGTATAGCCACTTTACATGAAATACTGAAATTCTAAAGCACACACGGTTTGACCAACCGGGTGTAGTTGTAAAGACCTACTGGTCTCTTTCATGCACTTTTAATTCCACGTGATCAGTGAACTGATCCACTGGGGACAGTTTTTCCTTGCCATTGTCGCCTAGTGCTTGCTCATGG
>JAVQJD010094078.1:0-13891 GCA_036023655.1 Nannoperca australis | reverse complement strand
TCCTGGTCTTGCAAACCAGGCTGTGATGTGCCTTGTTTTTCTAACCCCTACTGTTCTCAGCATGGAGCAGCTTTTTAACTTGTCACTACGACAACAAAACGGCTGTTCTCTGTTTTCTTGTCGTAGTGACAAGTTAAAAAGTTCATAAAGTAAGGTCTGTGGGGGCATAATCAAGTATTCTTAAGGTTTCTGTTTGTCATACTGGAACATTTTGCCTTTCTCCACAAAACCCTTCTACATTCGCCCACTCTTTGAGCTTAAATGGGTCGTTTAAAGAACTGTTGGGAGACACACTTTTTTATTTACTTATAACTGCTGAGGACCAACTCACTGACAGGGACATCAAGATTGATGGGACACCGTCTTAATTAGGTGGGTCAGACCTTGGCCTGATAGCTTTGTGCCACTGTCAGTGCCCCTCCCTATATGAAATGTGTAATTATCCCTTTCATTACACTCAGCTTTCAGGCTACCTGATAGAATTCAAAGGGAGATGTCATTATCTTTTATCAGTATGCTAATAGGGCTTGTGACCAGCAGTTAAATCACAATAGAGAGGGTGGGAGAGCAGTAGCTATCACACTAGTCTGCCAGCCTAGTGGACGACCTCAGTCAGGGACCTGTCTGTCTGCAGGGTGATGAGACACGACAGGCCCACAGGGGATTCAAACCAGGAGGGGAGAGCTGCCTTGGGACAGGTCCTGGAGGGCAAGCCCCCCTGACCTCCATCTGCATACTGGTGGGCTGCTCAGACACCTCCTTGAGAGCAATTTGAATACGGTTTGACATTAATGACCTTCACAAATGAGCAGACAGAAGAGGCGTTGTCTGCATCTATCTCAGGACTCCTCTGGCGTCTGGGCACGTGCGGTTAGATGTTGTATGTCAATTTCTTTTCATCTCGCACCTGTGCTTCGCAGTTATCATTGAACAGTGCCAAATCTGGACACGTAGCACAGTAGAAAAATTTTTATAAAGGGAGAGTGACAAGTGGTTAATTTCCATTCTGTTAAATAAGCCAGGCACACTGCCCCTTTGCGTACATGTCAACACTGGGAGCTTGTATGGGTCTCACACTAATGATGGAGTTTGCAATTTAGCACTCTTCTCTCTGAATGAACCAAATAAATATTGTATATTGCATCATCCCCTATCAATACTTTCCCTTATGAGAAAGTTAAAGTGCTATAATCGCATGTGCCTGAATTTCAAATATAATGATTTTATCAATCCCTCATTAAGAATGTCCATTATTTATTATTCAATAAAGGAGAGTGCCTGCAGAGTAGCTGCGGAATGATGACACATGTTGAACTATCCAGGGGTTGGATTGCTTCTACAACTAGATCAGACCATCTACCCAATAAATATAATGAGGATGAATCACAGAGTTGTGCTGTTTTTAATGGTGTGTAATGGTTTGAGAGCTGACAGCGTAATAGCTCCAGCTCTGTTGACTTTTCTCATTAAGCTGCGGCAGAGGCCTTGTCCCACCACTATATTTAACTACCACACGGGCAATCATCTCAGACCCATATTACTGGACAGCCTTTAATGAAGAGCACAATCATCAGGCATTTAGGTTTAATGAAAAATTACCGTTTAAAATGATCCCCAGGTGAATCATGCTACTCATGGACGTAATGGGTGCAATGATCAAATGTGTTTTTAACTGCGGACACATGAAAGCCCCACAAGTGTGTCCCACGGTTTTATTTCTAGCCATGAAAATTTGTCAAAAATCAATCACATGTCTGTGCACAAGGAACAAAGTTAAGGAAATGCATGTAAGAAACGGGCATTTCTGAGATAAGCGTGTCATTGTAACAGCCCAAAGCTGCTCTGGCTCTAGTGAGAGCAGACTGCTCAGGTGTACAGCATTGTTTCTGATTAAAAGCCAAGCTCATGCCAGAGCCAGGGAAGTTGTCAGCATTTTCAAAAGACAGAAAAAGGCCTGCTCTCACAGACAATGCATCCTTCATTAGACAGCTCTGCCAAAGTCTATATCGTATAACCCAAGATTTTCCAACAAAGCCCAATCTACTCACTGATTCTAAAGCGAAAGGCTGGTTAATAAGCTGATATGAATGAGGAAATAAATGCCTGATGTAAGTGGAAGAAAGGATCCTGAGGATAAATTGAAGTGTTGGCACTGCTCTGTGCATTTACTGATTATTCAAATTAACCCAAATGCTTTCTCAGATATACTTTGAAGTATAAAATGAAAACTCCCCATTGTCTTTCGCATTCTTGTCTCACTTTACCCCAGTGACTGCTGGAGGGAAGAGCACCTGCAGGTCAGGTTGGATTATTATTTACAGTCAACAGTGCTGGAGATCCACATGTGAGCTGGATCAAGAGTTTTTAATATTAATCACCTTCCTGGCTGGTGGTCACCTTTACAGTACTGCAATAAATGTGCAAAATATATTATATTATATTGTATATTAATATTAGGTAAGTCCTGAAACCCTGAGCTTTTAACTTATCTCAGTTCTCTCAAGGATTGGGAACATACTACTTTCATTTGCTTGTAATTAGCATAGATTCTGAATGGGAAAATAGTAAGTATTAACATCTTTTAGCAGGATTCACTTCATCTCTGTACCACTTGAATAGAGTGATCTTCCTTATACTTTGTATAATCAATGACACTGGGGCACTATGGACTTTTGGAATATAACTCATTAAATGCCAAATAGTGAAACAGTGTCATTGTGTTTAGAAAAATAGAAAGACTGAATTAAGCCCCCTTTAATGTAGGCTACAAAGTTCAAAACCTGACAATAATTATGACCATATTTAGAGCAGCAATAACTATTAATTTCACAGATATTCACTTCACTATCAAAGACGACAGACAAACGCAGCAAATTAGAATCTAGAACTATAGGTAATGTTTAGCAATTTTTTACTTTTACAATCAATCGATTATCAAAATAGTTGCCAATCATTTTTCTATCGACAGACTAATAGAGTAATTGGCTTACCGTTTTGGCACTAATCGTAGTGATATAAACACAGGTAATGGTTGTCAGAGCCTTCATCATTTTTCCATGCCGTGAAAATGTAGTCGTCAGCAAAGATAAAGAGGAGGATAAACCCAGTATGAGTCAGTTTTGGCCCTTTTACACCTAACATGTCTTTATGAAGTAAAGTCATATTAAGTACACATCATGATTGAACTGTACATTTATGATTTATAAAAATGAAAAAGCTGTTTTTTTTGTGTTGTTTGGAATGCTGCCAACAACAGGTTAGAGTCCGCTAACCTTTACATTTGAAGCTACTGTATGTCAGCGGGTGTTTGTTTTGTCACTATTGGTCCAATGCACTCACAGATGTGGTGTTGTTTTTCACTGGATCCTGGTTGCAGACTCTGGCTTTGTCATACATAATGGCCAGCGCTTTGAGGCCGTGCCAGCTCCTGAACACTCTGAGATGATTATTTTGACATCTTATGGCAAGTAGAACTCTCCTCTCAGCGGGTCGCAGCGAAGAAGCATTCCTTTGTTAAGTGTTTGTGTCACACTTAAAGGATTAGAAAGCGTTTGAAAAGCACAAGGAATAATGTTTGGAATCACCTACTGAATAGTTTTACTGCTCAGGTTATCCACGCAATGAACTGCAAATTTATTTATGAAGTCAAATTAGCAACTTTGCCAGAATCCAGGGAGTATGTAGTCCCAGAATCCAGGTTTGGGCATCGTTCCAGGAGCTGGCAGGGGTTCACTGTATGGAAGAGTATATGTTACCCCATATGATATTTTACCCGTTTGACAGAATGTACATTTATGTTCCCATATTTCATTCTTTCTGTCAGGGTCATCTTAAATCCCCTCACCTGTATCTCACATTTAAATCTGGGAAAGATGTGCTGGGATAAATCACTACAGACACGTCTACCTCGATGGTTCCCATACATCTCCGATTTTATTGTGTCTTAGGATCGTCCGTCTTGATATGGCTTTGGTATGGTGGCAGAGGTTTTTGGTTTCTGTGTGGAGAGAGGAGAGAGAACGAGGGCCTCTTCTGGGCAGGTTGTGCCACTGATTACTTCCACACAAATACTGTACACTGAAAAAAATACATGTTAGAGTAAAAATTGAAAATATATTCTGACTTTTTCCCAGCGTCAGATTATTTTCACTGCTTCTCACTTTCTAGCTTTACAAATAGTGCTCGTGAACAATGAAGTCTATAAAATTATTTTCATTAACTATTCATTAACTTTCTATGGATGAACATTAGAGAACTGAATGATTGGTTGAACTGTGGTTCATTACAATTTAACATCAGGATACTATCGTTATCTTCTGTGCTGCCATCTTGTCTTGTCTTGTCTTGATCAACTCTTTTTTAACTTTTTTACTTATTTAGTATGGGTTGTAACTAATTACTATTTGTCATTGTCACTGAGGCATTATTCATTTGTGTGTGTGTACTGTACTGTTTTGTGCATATTTATTATTTTGTGTGTATGAATTTTATAAGATATGCATTTTTTAATATATTTATAAGGTGCCTTTTTAACATCTGGTCAGGGACAGCAGATACAAATTTGCCATCAAAGCTAACTCTGGCTTATATAAAGTTTATTTTTTGTCATTCACTGTCATTGATTAACAAATAATATATATATATATACAATTTTAAATATAATCACAATCAGTTCAGATTAACAAATTACAACAACAAAAAAGATTTTGCTAATGTTGCAACCACAATTCAATGGAGGTGAACGGGAAAAAGCAACATATCTTTTCATTCCCAGGATTATTACTCTGGATTATCCATTATAGTCCTGATAAAAGCAGCACAGTCTGATTATTGATAGGATTAGAGAGTAACAAGGATTTCTGGAACTAGATGTTGCTGTTGAAATGTATTCAATTTAATTTTTCAATGCTTTGAGAACCATAAGGGGCATTCAATTCCCATTGTATTTGCAGAGCTTTCAGTCAAAACCTTGGCCAATAAAATCGAAACTATCAAACTATCAGCATGGCTAAATAGCACTATGGCTTTTCTGCGGTGAACCAACCCTTTAAACACTCTACTGGACTCAGATAAATAGATTGCTTAGAAGATCCTGAGTGAGAGAAGTGTCAGTCATGTTCTCCAGTTTCAGCTCTGAATGACTGAAGGGGAGATGGACGTCACTTAAGGATCCCCAGGGGAAGAAATTCCTCCAAGACTTAGTGTTTTTCTTGCTGCTCCTCACAAATGAGTTCCCAAGCCATTTCCATTAAGAGACTTGGGACAGGCTTTCTGTGAGCTTCACAAAATGTATAACCAGCCAAAGGGCAGGGTTTTGTCAGACAAACCTCTGAAGATGTAATCCATAGTGTTAAATGCAGAGTGGCTGACCTTTGGTTTGAACAATCTGATGTCTATCTTCTTCACTATCTAAAAGTTAAATACATTTTGACCTCTGCTGGAGCTTTGAGTCCCATTTTCACACATGGCTGCTGGCAGGCAGAGAGTCCAGGTTAGCTATAAATCACCAGAGGAGAAATGAGTGACATGTCTCAAATGTTTACATGCGGCCCCTATTCTTCAGCTCAGGATCTGAGAGGCAGGTTGGCAGTGCAGCATTTCCCCCCTATGCCTTCTCAGAGGTTGTATTACTGTGTCCATACATCACCCTGACACGGGTGCACTCATTGAAACGACTTGGCTAGACCATGTCTAAGGATGATGACATATTTGCCATTCCACTCAGTGAGTTGTGTGAGCATCTTGTCACTTATCACTGTCATTGATCCACCAGCTCAAACCGAACACGTCCTCTCTCCAACTTAGCATTAATTGAAAGGATATTTGCAAATTAATTTCACTTCTTTATGTCTTATAGTGTTTCATGGATGATCTAATTAGTGGCAAGACCCCAACATTTAGGCTCCGACATCGATACTCTCCTGACCCTGCCTGGGAGTCCCCTTCAACACAACTTCCCCTGCTTCTCCTGGGGGTAATAGAGGGAGGAAGAATGTGGAGGGAGGAAGTAAGTTTCCTCCAGGCAGATTGCTGGATGGAGAGGCTGAGAGACGGAGAGATGACAATGGCAGGGAGGCCGGGGCCTGAGTGTCGCCTCAGGCAGACCTACACCCTGCTACGTGTTGGCTCCGGCCGCTACGCTAAGTGCACCGAGCTGAGGCCTTCACAGTGGAATTGGCAAGGTGATCCCTTCACCCACCCCCCCATCCATCTCCTGCCAGCAGTTCCCCTCGCTCCTCTTCCTCCCTTCGTTGACACCCAACCAGGAGGTGATGAGTTGACACAGAGGGTGAAGACAGGTCTGGGAGTGTTATCTCTACCATTACTGCTTTTCTGTCTTTTGTTTGTGGCGGTTTAATTATGGAGTTTAAAAATAAATTTAATTCAATTTTTTTTTCTTTTTCTTCCTTTTTGAAGTTGTTTTTGTGTGTGTATAGTATATGTCATGCATGTATATGTCTATGTTTTAATATAGCATAGCCTGACTGATACTGTATTTTGATGCCAATTTCAATGATATTGTTATTTTGGGGGTTTCAAAAATCCAATAATGACATATCAGCAGACAGGTTTTTGTTTAACACATTTAACACAAACAAACAATCTTAGGTTTTTTAATTTTTAAGACTTGTGACCAAGTGGAATGTTGTCATGTGTTAAAAAACACATGACATGTGTTAAAAAAATTGAGTTTCAGTGCTTTCTGGTGAACAAACCAAGTAATGGTGACACAGTTTCTAAATTATCTCGTTTGTCATTTCTGTACTTTCTTGTTACTTAAAGGACGACAAAACCAATATATCTGAAATAAGCTAATATTGGTCTGTAAAAGAATCATTCCTTTTTTAAATTTTTTTTTTTACAAATTGGGTCTATTTTTATTTTTGCCATAATTCTTTTCAATAATAATAACACTGCACTGACTTAAAGTAATTGCTGAACTCTGGGAACACATGACATCACTCAAAAGAAGAAGAAACACAATCACAGGTTTTAAACAAATTTATTTGGAAGAGAAATCGAAGGCTAACTGTCGCGATTTACACACCAACTTCCTGGTTGAACTTTGTTTTACAGTACTGTAGTTGTGCATGCACATTGTCCTGTGCAATGAGGGATTATTACCAACAGTTTTGGTACACTCACCAAACTTTTTTTTTTTTGAAAATATGGCTAAATTGTCTGATTGACTCGTGATTGCGTTTCTTGCCCCATTGGACTTTGCTGTGGCAATGTTTCCATGTTCCCAAATCTTAGCAATTACTATAGTGAATATAATGTTATCAAAAACACTATAAAATAAGCCCAACTTGTAACAAACCACAATGTTCCTTTAATGGACGGAGGCCAAGTTTGTGGTGAGCGAGGGGTCAGCTGGTTTGTTGTATACAAATTGTTTTATACACATGCAAACAGGCCTGAAGCACTTCTGATCCCTCCAGCAGTCAGACACCGTGTCTCCATGTCTGTGACACTGAACATTGCCTCCCGTAGACAGACTGCATTGTTTCTTACCGAGGATTTAGAGAGACAATATCAGATTCTGCTCTATTCAAAAAAACTCTGTTTTTTAAAAAGATGGACAGGCGATTGCAGCTTTTACGATTTTGCATCACAGACAGTAAAAACTAAATGGAAAACCTGATGATTAATGGAGTAGAGGTGTAGAAGTATTGAATTTCAACAACATTCCTGAAGGTAAACTTCAGGTATTGAGATGCTGTGGTAATTTGTAGTGTCTTGTGTCATGATTCTAATCTCTTTCTCTCTCTCTCTCTCTCTCTCTCTTTTTTATTCCCATCACTCAAGGTGTTGATGTTGAGGTGACTGACTTGACAGATGAAGTTATACTCTTTATGACAATAGCCCCAAGGTTTTTTCTGCGGTCAGCGCCGTAACTTTCAGGCGGGTGTGACAATGATTGACGGCTTTATGACAGAGCTTTGCAAATCCTTTAATCCGTTCATAAAGCTCAATAGGGGGGTACTTGATGCACTTTATCCTAGCAACTCTCCCCATCTGGCTTCTGTAAAAGAAACTCAGTGCCGTCAGAAGCTCTGAGAGGCTTGACAGGAGCTGATGACATCCAGCGTTTTAGAGCTTTTATGAGACATGACGTTTCATCACGGAAATTCACTCAGTGTACAGTATTAATTTAACATGTAGTGAGATGGAGGCACTCTGTAACCTTCACAATAAGACTCTTTATTATGTTTTTCTTAAATTTTTAATTCTATAAAGATTTAGCCCAGGAGAGTGTGTTGTTGTTTTTTCAAACGAGGGTTGGGAAACAAGGTAGACTAGAATTTATATGTGCTGTCCATGGGTGCAGACTGCTGGAATCTCTGTAGTTTTATGGCCATATGGATTGGGGTCTTGCAGTCTGTGACTGAATGTCTTGGTTACAATTGAGTGTCAGTGATGTATGGATATGTGTCCCGCTCCAGTGACAGTCTGAGCTCCTCCTTCACACAGGAGCCTTTTATCTCATGGAGATAGAACCTGGAAACTGCTAAGAGATATAAGCTCACATGCTAAATGAAATGATAAAATAAGCATACTTTACTTAACCTGGGAGTGTGATTTTATTGTTCTCATTACTTTATATGACATAGACAAAATATTTAATACTCATATCTAACGCTGTAGCAGCCCTGATTTGTAACACAAAGCACACTTATAGATTAATTCCCAGTTATTGGTTTACAATAAATGCATCTATTCTGGTATTACAGGTTTCAGACTGGGTTTTGTTTGATTCAGTTGATCAACTTATTGAATGCTGCCACCTGGTGCAAAGCTTGAGTAACTAACTCTCCTGGTAAGAGCTCTCACTCCTGTCAGAAATGTTTTTTGATGTAGGTCTGATTTTTTGTTGTAGAGGATTTAGGCTAAATTGTGACTGTACATGCATTGATATGGGGGAAAACATCAGGTAGACATACTTGGATAAGAAGAATCATTTAAACATAGCAAAAACTAGACCTGCAAGCAGGTTTAGGCTACTGGGGTCTACATACCCAACACAACTAAGATCCAAACATAGACCTACAATACACAGTAGGTCTATGTTATTTTCTCATTAAAAGCCTATTAAATGACAGTGAACCACAGAAACAAACATAATCTGATAAATCAGTTGTAAATAGTAGGCTGCTGCTAAACAATTAATCTTGTGCAGTGCTTGTAAAGAATCCGAATGAATCTACTACTGAACTGAAGACATTCTGAACATTGAGGCCATATAAACAGTGATGCATTCACTTACTGATGTTTGTACTGAAGTAGCCTACATTTGAAGGTTTTTGCAACCACTTAGCTAAAAAGTGATACAACTGCAGCCAGTGACTATGAATCACTGAATTGAACAAAATTATATGAATCAGCATAGTTATTTGTGATTTCCACCTCTATCAGGCAGGCTAGGATCTGTCCCAGCCTAGGACCATTAGAGCCGTGGAGTCTCAATAAATCTAAATAAATGATTATTTACTGAGTATTATGTAGAGTGATAAAGTGTCTCCTACGTTAGGTACAATTCTGTGAAAGTGTCAAATAAAAGACAGAAAGATAAAGGAAATCACAGAGCTTCTTATTTAAAGTTTGATTATGTGTGCTGCAGGATAATGTCTGCATGCCCCAATTTGAAATTAAGAATGGATGAGTTCTTATAGTCATCAGATCTAGACAGAAATGGGTCACAGACAACTCTGTATACAGGATATGCAAATATGTAATTTGAGCAATGAAACAAATTCACAGACATCACAACCCAAATAACATCAGAATCTCTTATTTTTATGAGAGGAAACATTTTTCACTTACACAAAAACCTGTAGATATCTGTTTTTAACACTATTCCTTATCTTTTTTCTTTAATCTCTTTAATAATTTTTTTTCTATGAACCATTTATCTGAAATACAGTGGATTTTAATTAACGTATAACACAAAATCTGTTAAATTCTCAGCACTATTGCTGTTTTACTGCCCTCTAAGACGTACTGTTGCTAATGATAAGTGTTTGTTTCTGTGTCTGGGTCAAATGACACCAATTCAGTTGAACCGTGTGCTGTGTCAGTAGGTTAACTGTTTGTCTCTTTGCGTTGCACCAACTGATATCTATTACACCTGCCAATCAGGGGAGACATTAATCAGCAATGGTGTCAAGCGGCATCGGGCAGAGAAAGTGCTCGGCCCTCCCTCCATCCATCACTGGGGCTGTAAACAGTCATCCTGCATCAGACGGACTGGTCAGAAAGATTCTGCACAGATGGATTGGTTCAGTTTGTCTACATCATGGGTTGTGAGACCAGGCTGAATACCCTCTCTGTCTTTTTCTCTGTCTCTCTGTCCCAGCCAGGTAAAGTGGAGAATTGGCTTCAGGTAATTTGGAGAAGATCTTATCTTATGTTAACAGTGGAATGACACCATAATGGAGCAGCAGGGGTGCAATTACCTTTTAGCCCTCCTCCTCCTCCTCCCTCTCACCTTCCCTCCGCCTTCACCTCAGACTTCACTGACAAATTAAGATTAATGACAGAGATAAGTAAAGAACCTGCCTACTTTCCAATATCACATGGTTAGGTCGAGTGTGAGAGCACCTTGCGAGTACACGGAGGTATAGCTCATTTCTTGGTGTTATTCTCTTATACCTGCTTTATAGGGTAACATTAAAATATCAAATCAAAATTATTTAGACATTTGTAGTTGTCATATATACAATCATACCAGTGAAATTCATTAATTCACTCCATTGACTGAATTAAAAACAAATAAATAAAATATGAAATACAATGGAACAATTTAAATGAACAAATACATAATCTGAACACATATCAAAAATATACAATAGACATAATTATATTTTCTAAATTTTTTAATGTTTTTTAAAAATTTTAATAAGATGTTGGCCCAATTTTTTTTTGATATGTTAATCGGTTGCATATGTTTAAAACAATAGACAGTAACGCCATGAAGTATGTAAATTACATATAACCATTAACAAAGTCGTGACGTCGAAGACGAAGTAGCAGTGCCGTAAATGTTCATTACCTCATAAGAAAATGTAGCAGCAACACACACCTTTAGAGACACACCTATCTTACTGTCTCTGTGGAGGGAGAAGGTCACTCAGTAGTGATAAGGACAACAATAAAAAGGCTTTGGGGCGTGATTGGCCTTTTCAGGCTGATAGGCTCAAGTATTTTCTCTGAGGAATGTTCTGAATGTTTCTATTGTTTTGGAACCTGTGTATTCTTTCTTTTTTCCATTCCTAAGCCTGGATCTATGTATTTCAAGGTAATTTGTGAAAGTGTTGAAACAAGTGTTGTAGACCTCCCCCCTGTGTATATACACCTACCCGTACCTCTCAGTTGTCAATGTGAAATGAACTCCCAAAGGTGGAAGGAGACCAGATCCCTTCCCCCAACCCGCTATGCCCCATCAGACTGGACTCTACATGGCTGAATATGTGCCCCCCCTGCCCTGCAGCTGGAGGTGTCTGTTTCACAGGCCTCTGTAATGCGGGACCTAGAAGGATAAGGTTTCACCGGTACAAAGGTTTCTGCTTTAATCCTATCACACAGAGTGAGTGGTCAGGGCTCAGGGCATAATCCTGGGTTTATCCATTCTGGTGAGCCAAGAGACAGAGAGCATGCAGAGAGAAGAGATGACTGCCCATCTCTGATTTTATTCAATCAATGTTTGAACAGCAAATGGTCAGAGGGGTCTCTCAATAGCAATTCAGCTATTCCACACCTCAGTGCACACAGGAGAAGAGCAGTAATAGATATAGTGAAATATCTCCTCTGGCAGCTGTTAAACAGGTTGATGCTCAGAATCGAGGGATCCTACATTGATTTCAAATGTCGTTATATCTGTCTATAAGGAGCCTTTTATTTCTTATGGCTAAAGGGGGATAAGTAAAGATAAGTACTGCATATATGTGCCAAATGACTGGAAAGAATTATTTTAGAAATCAAGCCAAGTTTTAGTATTTTGTTCTTGCTGAATAACCAATAATAATTGTGTGGTGGATTTTCTACTTTGCTAACAGAATTTCTGTCTGGCCTGAAAAGCTTTTGATTCATTGTAGAACGAATGCATTCTCAGAAAAGTAATCGAGCACAAAGAAGATTGCTACATCCTTCCACAGGTCCCTTGAAGTATGAGTCTTGAAGGAAGAGTGGTTCTTTTGAAGGCAGGTAGAAGGCGTTTCGGGGCTGAGAGGTGGCGGAAAGGGCATGTTCGAACAGACTTTAGGCCCTGAGTGATGGGACACAGGAAACAGCACCTCGCCCCTGCTCTTATGTCAACACAGTCATGTGAATCACAGCTGTGAGAGCGTCTGAAGATCCAGGAGACAATAGAAGACGATTCTTAGCAAGATCTAGCTCAGTTTCTATAGAATCAGGTTCGATTACTATATACCGTATATGTCACCATTGCTTGTTTTTGTTTTGTTCAAATCACTGAAATTGATTAAACAGATCTGTAATAATAATAAACTGATATCTCTCATCAAGGCCTCTCCAAGTTTTTCCCGCATGGAAGTGGATACACTTAAGATGCAATGCACCACTGGAGTTTAAAGGGCTCAACTTAAGCATTGCTTTTATCATGAGCCATGAGTTGATGAAAGTAAGTAAAGTAATCCATGTGGCCTGTCAGTCATTTAGACGGTACTACCCCTTCGCAGTTACAGGGGTTACAGTATGTGGAAAGATTGTAGTAGTAGTAGTCAGTAATGTTGAAATAACTAAAAAGAATGGATTAAAAATTTTAATAGTTAGATAAACATTTTTGCTAAAAAGTAATAATAAAATCAAATTACAGAAATAGAGGGCTACACTATAAGAAAGCTAATAGTTAAATAGTAACGGATAAACAGTTGAAAATTGTTTAAATTTAGATATTTCAACCCTTTAACGTTATTCGTATGTAGTTTAAACATAACAGATTAATAGCTAAAAGTAGTGGACAGATGGTTGAAACATCCAGCTTCTACCACTCCAAGTGATCGTATTACAAATGAAAACTTGACCAAACCCACTGGCAATTTTGAGAATTTTATGAAAACATTATTGTAACAATATCTACTTTTATATATAGTGTTAAAACCCAGTTTGAAATCAACTCAAATGGAACAGGACAGGTGGTGTCGTGAAGTCTTGGGATCTGGTGACAGGACTGTGGGAGTGCATCTGACAAAAAACTTGGGAACCACTATCCCAAGTCTTCCAGTCATGGGAATGTGTGTGAGAATCCAAGTATGTGTGTCCTGTCCTTTCAGTGCTCCCTCCTGGAGATTTTAAGATTAATGACAGCCTTTGCATTTTGTCTTTCTTTAGTCAGACCACATGACAGTAATATCCCATAATTACAAACAGACAAACACCAAGAACTGCCCGCCCTGACCTATGAAAGACTGATTAAAAAGAAAATCAGTAAAATATTTGTTTTTACTCCTGTTTCAAGGATAAGTGTGTCAACTTGAAATTTGGTGTGATACATTTCTTTGCATTTATACAATCTCAGACATAGAGGGCAGCAGAGATCAATTAATCCCCACATGCCTCTGCCCATGTTACTCCACCTCTCTCACCTTTTCTTTAATTAACCTTTAGATTGTTCACAAAAATATGATTTACTCATCAACTACATTGGTTCTTATTCCATTATTTTAGCAAATCTAGAACATTTTATTTATTCAGAAAAATTCATCCTTTAAAATATAAAGGAGAACAACCTAATCTCATCAGTTTATTTACATTAATTTATGTTATACACACATAACACAGAAACATGGTCACTGGGTTTATGTATAGCTGTTGAATTGTAAGACTTGTTGATGTATTGAAGACTTAAAGATGCATTTGTCTGTAATTTCTA